>PVIH01011569.1:0-68429 GCA_004025045.1 Sigmodon hispidus
CATCTATGGTGATTGATAATTTTGCAGGGTATAGTATTCTAGTTTGGCAGCCATGCTGTTTTAGCATCTGTATAACTTCTGACCAAGCCCTTCTAGCTTTCATCGTTTCCATTGAATAGTCAGGCGTTATTCTGATGGGTCTGCCTTTATATGTGAGTTGGCCCTTTTCTTTTGCAGCTCTTAAAATTTTTTCTTTGTTTTGTATGTTTTGTGGCTTGATTATAATGTGGCGCGCTGACTTTTTTGGGGGTCATATCTATTTGGTGTTCTGTAAGCTTCTTGTATCTTTATAGGCATTTCCTTCTTCAGGTTAGGGAAGTTTTCTTCTATGATTTTATTGAAAACATTATCTGTGCCTTTGAGCTGGTATTCTTCTCCTTCTTCTATTCTTATTATTCTCAAATTAGGTCTTTTCATGGTATCCCAGATTTCCTGAACATTTTGGGTTATGGCTTTTCTAGTTTTACTATTTTCTTTGACTCATATACCTATTTGAGCTACTGAGTCTTCCACTTCAGAGATTCTATCTTCCATCTCTTAAACTCTGTTATGCTTGTATCTGTGGTTCCAGCTTTTTTCTTGAGATTTTCTATTTCCATCTTTGCCTCATTTTGTGCCATTTTTATTGCTTCCATTTCAGCTTTTATTTCAGCTTTTAGTTCCTGGCATGTTTCTTTCATAGATTTGTTCATCTCTTCCAATTTTTTGTTTGTATTTTCTTCTATTTCTTTAAGGCTATTTTACATATCTTCTGAGAGCTTCGATGATCATCAAAAAGGAATTTTTGGTGTTGCTTCCTTCTGTTTCCTCTTCATTGCTCAGTTCAGGTCTTGTATTTGTAAGATCGCCACTCTCTTCTGGAGTTACCATGTTGTTCTTTGTATTATTATGTAATTTTTGTACTGACGTTTGCCCATGGCTTCAGTGGTTCACGATTAGATGGCTCCTGGTCAGTTGTGGCACTCGGACTTGTGTGCCTCCTGTCACCTCTCTGGGCAGGGTCTGAATCTGCCCTTCAGAGACCCCAGACGTTATCTGTTCGCTCAGTTCAATGTGGAGATGGGTAGCCATGCAAATTCCCTCAGCAGGAGCTGTGGGTATTGTGACAGGCAGACTTTATCTGCCCCTGCTACAGAGTGCGCTGGGACTCTACAGACAGCACCTGGTCCCGGAACTGATGGCATGGTGATAATATTTAATAAAACCAGTTTGGAATATCAGAGGACAGAGCCCCATCTCTTCCAGCCTTTTTGTTCATGTGTTTTCTGTTTGTTTTGGAGACGGGAAGGTGTGTGTGGTTTTTTTTCCTGTGTAACAGTCCTGGCTGTCCTAGAACTTGCTTTGTAGACCACACTGGCCTGGAACTCACAGAGATCCTCCTGCATCTGCCTCCCAAGTGCTGGGATTAATGGCTTGCACCCCCACTGCCTGCAGGGGAGCCTGGAACTCCCTCTGTAAACCAAGCTGTCCTCAAACTCAGATCTGCTGGGATTAAAGGCATAGGTCACCACTCTGATCTTTCCCAGTGCTGGGATTAAAGGCGTGAGTAACCACTCTCCTGGTTTGACTGTGGGTGGATCTGTTCTCTGATATTCCAGACTGGTTTTATTAAATATATAACATATCACCACAGATGCATGTTTGCCATGGTACATATTTGGAGGCCAGGGAACAACTTTTTGGAATTGGTTCTCTCCTTCCACCTGATTGTCTATTCTGAATATTGAACCCAGGCCATCAGGCTGGTTCAATGAACTCCTTTACCTGCTGAGACAACCCAAAAGCCCCTGTTTGCTTTTTAAGATGCCTCTGTTATGAAGACTTGTGATAGTACCAGAAGTTTCCCAAAGAGATAACCCCTGTTCTGATGCTTATATCTGAAGACATAAAGACTAATTCCAACATAATAACCATGAGATGTTGTCACCAGAAGCAACTTCAGCTTTCCAGAACCCTTTCCCCCCTCATCAAGGTATTCATTCCAAGTAGGTAAGAAATCACATACTGTCATCTAACTAACATGTCTACTGTTTTGTTGTAAAAATCCAATCCTCATTCTGCCTCAGCTGTGGACTCTCTCTATGCTAGATCTAACTCTTCTAAAGTTGGGGTTAACAAACTATGGTTCTGCTCTTCCTTTGGTGGTGCTATAAGTTATCTATCACTGAATTCCCTACATTAACTATTTTTACTTCTACAGTTCAGCACTAAGAATAGTAACATTGTACAACTGTTACCACCAGCAGTCTCTACAACTTTTGCATCTGGTCCTCCTGCTTACATAACAAACATTTTATTAGAACATAGCGTTATTCATTTCTTTGCATATTTCTAGGATCCTTTATTGCTATGGGAAAGAACATTGTTCAAGGCCAGATTATGTTATTCTACATCATGGGCCTTTAGAGTCTAAAATGTTGCTGTGTGTGTGTGTGTGTGTGCGTGTGTGTGTGTGTGTGTGTGTGTGTGTGTGTGTGTGTGTGAAAACATATCCTAGGTTTCTATTTTAAAATTCGTGGCTAACAGCCACTAATACAGCCTTTTCCAGCTTTCCATTCAAATAACTATAAGGTACCAAAAAAAAAATCAAATTCTCCCAAATCAGTGAAAACCTTTAATCATGGCCAGACTGACAGAATCTGCAAGAAATTTTTGTTAGTAATATGGAAAGTGCTAAAGTAAGGAAGTAAAACCTGTGGCCAAGCCATGCAGCAGCTTCTCAAAACCTGAAAAGATAGGAAGATCCTAAACCCTGCTATGATCAGCCTCATGGCTGGTAATCCACAAATCAGACAACCACTCCTCCACTGCATGACAACCGATTGCAGGTAATAATAGTAATTCCTGGAATCAGTCTATATCTATTTAGAGGCTCTAATCAATTTTCCAAAGTCAAAACAGTAAAACATGATCTGACTGGTGCTGGCAAACCACCTACTAAGAAGGGGAGGCTTAAGGAAACCTCTGGAAGACTGTGACTTTTTACATACTTTATTTGTTCAGAGTATCTGAGAGTACAGTAGTTAGGACAAAGAATCTGAACAGTTACTAGACTCTGAGAAATGTCCTAAAAAGCTGTGTGCATTAACCTGCCAACAAAGAATGGAGCTGAGAAGTGGTTCTAACCAATACCATAGAGAATATAAAAATATTTAAAGGCAGTATACACAATCTGTCTTTGACAAAAAACAGATCCTCCTTTGAATATGCATAGACATACAAAAAGCCAACATGGTTCCTATGAAAATGTCTGGCAGCACAAGGGGAAACGCATATCATTCCGAACACTTGGAGAAGCATAAACATCCAAATTTAGTATAAGAACCAGAAAGGATTTTACAAAACTGAGTGCATCCCGGATAGTATGCAAGAAAACCTGGACTCTAGGAAGCAGGTATTTTTTTAAGGCACCAGAATAAGGCACACTGGGAAGAAGAAAAAAAAAAAAAAACAATAAGCTGAGGCAAAAAGAGAACTCTGGCAAAGTAAGAAAGAATAACAAAGTTAAATTTCATAGCAGGAATGACAGAGAGCAAAATCAATCGAATTTATGGGAAGGAAGCCAAATATACATCTCTTGCAAATACACAGAGAAAAAGAGGAGATTACATTAGCAGTCCTTCAAAAGTTGCAAGTACAGATTCCATCAATATAATATACCAAACAAGGTCAAAGGGAAAAGACACAACCACTCAACATCTTCTACCCAGAAAGGGTTGCCTAAATTCAACAGCCACCTATGCTGAGGATGAGCACTGGCCTAGCATGTCCAAAACCCTGGGTTCTACCCCCAGCACCACAACAAAGAAACAATTAAGTTCTTAATTTTTAAATGAACTTAGTTTAAGAACAAGGTAAGTTCTTCATATTATATAATGACCATCTTAAGCCAATAGGCAATATAAGAGTCAACTGATATCAAACATACAAATATCTCCATTTGTACTGGCTGGTTTTGTATCAACTTGACACAATGTAGACTCATCAGAGAGGAAGGAGTCTCAGTTGAGGAAAGGCCTCCATGAGATGCAGCTGTAAGGCATTTTCTCAATTAGTGATCAATGGGGAGAAGGTTTAGCCCATTGTGGGTGGTACCATCCCTATGCTCCTGGTGCCTAGTTCTATACGGCAGAAGGCTAGGTAAGCCATGAGGAGCAAGCCAGTAAGCAGCACCCTCCATGACCTCTACATCAGCTCCTGCCTTGTGGATCCTGCCCTGTTTGAGCTCCTGACCTGACTGCCTTTAACACTGAAGAAATGTAAGCCTAATAAACCCTTTCCTCTCCAATTTGCTTTTTGGTCATGATGCTTTCATTGAAACAGTAGAAACCCTAACTAAGACTCCATTAAATGAAACACCAGAGATAGTGTCATTAAAATAAAAATAAGGATTCTTGCCAGTATTAGTATTATTAAAATGATGCCAAAAATTCTAGCCAATATAATTAGACTTGAGCCCAAAAGACAAAACAAAAAAATCAAACAAAAACCCAAAGTTATGCTCTTTAAAAAGAGGTAATTATTTGGATATTGGTATTTCCAATATGATCCAAGGGTGACATCTGAAAAATTATATAAATAAGAATTAAGCATAGTGGCACAATATAAAACAAACATAAAAAACTGGAAATCTTTCCTCTGAATCATCAGTAATTACAGAACATATAATAAAAAAAATCATTAACTAGGAACTGTTTTAAAATAACCGGGTTGAGAACTATGTGGAAAACACACACAGAACAAATAAACATAAAAGAACATTTCAGAAAATTAAGAAATGAATTCATGAAGACAGGTGGTGGCGGTAAGCACTTTTAATTTCAGCACCCAGGAGGTAGAAGCAGGTGGATCTCTGTGAATTCTACGCTAGCCTGGTCTACAGAGTGAGTTCCAGGACAGCCAGGAATACACAGAGAAGCTCTATTTTGAAAAAAAGCAAAAAAACAAACAAATCATGCTTCATACTGGCTGAGGAGATTCATGTTGTGATGATGTCAGTAAAATCATAGGATTAAAGTAAGTGCAGGCAAAATTCCGGCAGGATTGGGAAGAGAACGTGAGGAAAACTTTTAAAGTTCACCTGAAACTAAAAAAGCTAACTGAGAATAGCTAAGAAAAAGAATTGTAGGTAGTGCAGTAGACAGAGAGGATAAAGAGAAGTCTCTCTCTCTCTCTCTCTCTCTCTCTCTCTCTCTCTCTCTCTCTCTCTCTCTCTCTCTCTCTCTCTTTTCAGCTGGACCAGGAGCTCGACCTGGTACTTAGCTATGGATCTCTGCTTCCGCTTCCATCCATTGCTGGATGAAGGTTCTATAACACAAATCGAAATGGGTGTTTTGTTATTTAATACTAAGAATGAGAAAAACAACTTAGCCTGCCCAGTATAAAAGGAAGATGTGGGCCATATCTATAAAAAGCAGGGTAAATGGTTATGAAGATATTAAAATATAAAGGTTTTTTGTTAAAAAAAAAAAAAAAACTAAAGCTATGAAGCAGAGGCGTTGACCCGTCTCTTTGCCCAGTTAATGAAGGCCATGCTACTCTGCCACTCTTTGCATCAAGAAACTTCTTGTGGAGCTAAAAAGCTAGCTCAGCAGCAGTGAAGAGCCCTGGCTGCTCTTGTAGAGAATTTGGTTCAAGTCCCAGCACCCACAGGGTGCCTCACAGCTTTCTGTAATTATGGGTCCAGGAGATGACACCCTCTTCTGGCTTCCATGAGCACCAAGCACACATGTGGTACACAGACATATATAAAGGCAAAATTCCCATACACATAAAATAAAATAATAAATTTTTAAAAAAGACTATGAAGCTGGATTAAAACCTAAGAGGGATGAACAGAATAGAAAAACAGACACACATACACCCCGAGCTAACTTCTAGCACATACAAGAATGTACTTATTAAAGTGTGGTAATGACCTTAGAGAATCCTTTGCTGGATGTGATGACATATACCTATAATCCTAGCATTGGGAAGTATATTCAGGAAGATCAGGAATTAAAACCCAGCCTGTGCTACATGAGATCCTCTATCAAAACAAATGAACAATGAATACAGAAATAAAAAAAACTACATGGGGAAAAGTAGAAGCTATAGCCCTACTTCATCCTAATCATATAATGAATTTTAAATGGCCACATTAAATATTTTTAAAAAGTGTAACAAGATTTTCTAGCTAATTATACAATAAAAAATTTGTTTAGGCATAAAATATAGGGAGAAAGATGGTTATGGTAGTGTATTTGGGAAAATAAAACAGAAAAACCAAGAATTCTAGGCCATACTGGGATACATAGTCAAATTTCAAGTCAGTCTGACTACAGTCAGACTACTCTGTCTCAAATAATTAAATACATATAAAGATATACATAGGAAACACCCATGGTCTGAAGGAGGGACTAATCAATTTGACCAAGAAAAATGCAAAAATGACATGTAGCAAACACTTCATTAAAAGGTTCAAATGTGTGGGATATGTGGTTCATGTTTTGAATCCCAACAATTGGAGATGGAGGCAGGGGGATTATTGTGAGTCTGAGGCCATCAGAAGATACACAGTGTGAGCCAGTCTCCAAAAAAAAAATATGTTAAAACACAAGCCAAGTATGTTGGTAAATGCTGTAATCTCAGCACTGAGAGGGCTGAAGCAGGATGACCTCAAGTTCAAGTCCAGCCAGGACTACATAGTTATGTGTAGACTAATCTGAGATAGGTATCAAGACCTGTCCTAAACTTCAAAAACCAGATAATGGAGAGATTGCTCAGTGATTAAGGGAGTTTGCAACTCTTACAGAGGCCTCAGCACCACAAGTCAGGCTCTAGGAGATCTGACCTTCTGGCCTACCTGGCACCTGTATACATATGCACACACACACACAAACACATACATAAAAATAAGTCCTCCTTTAAGATTAGCATCAAAAATGATAAAGGGCAAAAGGAAAAGTATTTACTATAAAAATAAAAACTCCTAGACTTCATACACATTTTTCAACTAAGAAGAGAAATATCCCCATATAAAACTAGTAACATGAATTGATGTATAAAGAACATATAGGACTAGGTGTAATCTGTACATATCTGAAATCTGCTAGAATAAAGAAGAAGAAAAATCAAGGAAAAGGGTTGAGGGGGGAAAAAGTAAAGAAAAGGTCACAGTGAAGTGCTTAGGACAGCTGAGGGACTTCCTGCTACACCAACATGGCCCTCTTTCCTCTTCTTCATCACAAGGAAATTTTCTTTCTTTTTCTTATGGTTTTCTTTTTTTTTAATTTATTTATTTATTTGCCTTGGTGTTTGCCTGGAACTGGAATTACAGACAGTTGTTAGCTGCCATGTGGGTGCTGGGAATCGAACCCGGGTCCTCTGGAAGAGCAGACGGTGCTCTTAACCGCTGAGCCATCTCTCGAGCCCCTTTCTTATGGTTTTCAAGACAGGGTTTCCTTTTGGAGCCCCGGCTGTCCTGGAACTAACTCTGTAGACCATGCTAGGCTCAAACTCAGAAATCTGCCTCCTAAGTGCTGCAATCAAAGGCATATGCCAACCCACCCTACCCCACTCCACTGTGCCTTGGTTTCAAAAGGAAATCTTTTTGTAAAAAAAAAAATTATTTTTATATCTTATGTGAATTGGTGTTTTGCCTGCATGTATAACATGTATAACTGTGTAAGGGTATCAGATATTGGAATTATAGACAGTTGTTAGCTGCCATGTGGATGCTGGGAATCGAACTCAGGTCCTCCTTAAGAACAGTCTGTACACTGAACCGCTGAGCCATCTCTCCAGCCCTTTTTGTTATTTTGTCTTTTTTTTTTTTTTTCTGGAGCTGACGACCGAACCCAGGGCCTTGCGCTTGCTAGGCAAACGCTCTTCCACTGATTTAAATCTCCAACCTCTCAAAAGGAAATCTTAATTATTAAATTTATGATTAAAACCCTGGCAAGGTGGTACATGCCTTTAATCATGAATCTGAATGAGCAAGAGGCCAGTCAGAGATAAAGAAGAACTGAGGGGGAGGGGCAAGACCAACTGTTTCACATAATATGACAGGGTAGGTTGGTGTGCATCAATCAATGCTTACGTTCCTCTCTAGATTATTTGTTTTTGTTTTTTAGACAACATTACAATGTGAACACTCTGTAAACATGTACTATACTATATAGGAGTAATCACAAGAAAAAAAGCCTCCTGTTAAAACAGATGCAATTTTAAAAGAAGCAGACAAACCTTCCAGGGTGCAGTTGGTTGAATCTGGGGAGGTGGAAGCTCAACACAGAGGGCCAGGGGTACTGATTTTAGTCAACCCTGAATGAGTAAAAAAGTATCCTATAGGGTGGCCATAGAAAGTACCAGGAGACTGCTCTTATGGAAGCAGCTATTCTAAACAGCCAGATGAGGAAAGGAAAGTGGCTCAGATTCAAAGACATGGAGACCAGTCTTGCAGGTGCAAACAATCCAACAAACAATGCTGGAGCCGCTAGCGGAGCATCCATAAAGAAGGCTGTGTGGAGCACCTAGCAACAACGAAGAGAAGGACTTTCAAAAGCTACCAGGCTGGAATTCGAGACGTTGGTGAGATTAGAGTTCACAAGACCATCATGGCCAAGGTTGCTGAGGAGTGGGCGGAGTAGAAAGCCTGCCAATTCTAGCCCTACATCCCAGATGCATGGTTTCTGCTGAGGCAGCCTAACAGCAGGCTACAGCAGCAGTACTTAGCAAGTCACATGTCATCAGAGGTGCACATAAATGAAATAGTCACGCCCCAGCAGGAACACTGGTAAACTATCATTCTCCCCTGTGAAACAGACTATGAGATCCCTGTAGAGAATCTTGCCCCTTCTCCACCCACCTAGCAAAGAACTGTCAGTCCCAAACCAGCATGGGACGTTGCAGCCTGCTGTACACATCTTAACCCTTTCCTGCAGTGACTGGGCATGTCTCTGCAAAGAACGTGCCAAGCTTTGTTTAAATGGGAAACTAGCAAACATGCATAGACTGGTATAGCAAAGCAGCAGGGGATAGGTAGATAGCGCTTATCTAGGAGCCCACAGCAGAGCCTATGTGTAAGCACTGAGATGTAAGAACTGTTAAATGACATAAGTTGATGGTTTTAACACTTAAAAGGAGGATTGAAAGGATGAATAAATCCAAGATTTTATTCCACATAGCCATCAAAAAACGATCCTGTACTTGCTGAGCAAACTTAAATACAGAAGATATAACAGAAAACATACAAGTTCAAGTTCAAGAAACAAAACATATCTACATGAGGAAAGATGCTTCAAATAATAAAAAAATACTGTATAATCACCCATATTTATGGTAATAAATCTGAAGATATAGAATAAGTAGATCAAATCAAATAACCAAAATTAAAGCTAAAAGATTGGAATACATTGGTTTCCATAAAAGACATACAAAAGGTAATTATGACTCTATCTAATGAAAGAGATGCCAAGACCAGATGCATTTTACAAGGGAGTTTCATCATGACACATAATTTCTAAGTGTAACTCAAGTATTATGAGCCAAAGAAAAAAAAGAAACATTCTATACTATGTTACCCATCTTATCTTTAAACTTCAAATCTAATAAAGAGCACAAAAGATTTCAATCTCACTTATGAATACCAAAGACACATTCTAAGCAAAATACTGATGAACAGAATTCAGCTTTGTATCAAAATAAGAGCATACTGTGATCAGCATGCTTATAATAATAGTAATATGACATAATAGTAGTTCAAAACCAGAAATTCTACCAACACAATTCATTGTATTGAAAAACTAAATTAGAGCTCAAGTTATAGCTCAAAATAACACAGAACTTATTAAATAATGCACTTCTGGAAAGAAAAGACAAAACTTAGAGCTAAACTGTAAACTCACACGGATGCCATTAAAGTAGAGTAGCCAATCCAGTAAGTAAAGTGAAAACCAAAAAAATAAAAACTCAAAAACAAATAAACAAATGCCAATAGCAAATGTAGAAGAACACGAAAAACATTTTGATTTTAAAATCTTTAGGCAGAGTAGGCCATCAGTATGATTTCTATTAGCTGAGTTTCTAAAAAATGCAACAAAAAATGTAAGTATTGAAAAGATAGAAGAAAAATGAAATTTACCAGAAATAATAGGAGAGTTTGTATAATAGCTGAACATGAGATAAATATTCATAAAAATCAATAATCATTTTTCTTGATAGCAAATAGCAATTAGCAATGGAGATGAGGAAGATATTTGTGCCCCAACAGAAAAAAAACTATTAATTCTTGAGAAACACATCAAAAAGACAGTAGAATAGATAAGAAAAAAAAGAATAAATCTAATTAACACAAAATCAGATGTGAACATGCAAAGAAATACAATTTCTTAACTAAAAAGAACTACATAATTAAAAAGTTAAACCCAATCTAATGAAATTCTAATTAGAATCTTAGTAGAACTGGAAAAGAATATTGAGTAAAAGGAAATTTTAAAATGTATAAATAGGAAAAACTGACAAGACAATGCTAAATGAATTTTAAACTAATGTAATCAAGTGAATATGGTCTTGGTCCACAATCCAATGAAACAGAACAGAGAATCAAAAACTTGTGCTGACAATGATGGATGTTCAGTTTACAGGAAAAAGCAGGAAGTATGTAATATACTGTTCTGGTGCAACTGATTATCCATCTTTGGTAAAGCAACTTTAAATAGAATTGGAAATATAGAAGTTATATAAGAATAATATTTGTATAGAAAAGAAAAATCTTATGCAAGACATTCACATACATTCACAAACCAGAGCTGGAGAGATGGCTCAGCTGTTAAAAGGCTAGGTTCACAACCAAAACATACACAAAGCAAACCTAAAAGCAACAATATATAAAGTTAATACATAGTAATGGTTATCTCAGCATAATGGAAAGAAAGTAAGTGTTCATTAATATGGAAATACCAATATAAGTTATATATTTATAAAATATTTTGCAGCCTTCTGAAATAAGAGTTATTCCAGTAGACTTTGATAGATTTCCATGAGATGTTGTTGAGTGAAAAGTCAGATGTATTAAAAAATTTAAAGAAAAACAATTAACAAAAAATTCTAAAAGCCAGACAAGCTTGTCCACACACATGGAGAAAGATATGAACTGGTTTAGTATAGGCAGGGGATAGTGTGATTTAGGAGCCAAGCAAAAAAGAAACTGCAAAGAACCACTACAAAATATCCAGTAGTCATATTTCTATACTTATGTATGAGTATAAAATATAAGTAAGTTCAATCAAGTTGAAAAAATAAATAGAAAAACTATGAGTAAACAATGTGATTTCTGCTTATTAAAAAAGAAATGCAATAAGCAAAATTATCTCTTGGGGGTAGGATGGAGGTGGTGTTTATTTTCTAATGAAAATTACTGCTTTCATCCTAATGAAATAAAATCAATGAATATTGCTTTAAAAACATTACACTGAATAATTGAGCTCATTTTGAAAAGACAAGAGAGGGAAGTGAGGTTAAAGGGCCCTTTTCTGTGGGAGCCGTCCAGAAATAAAGTCAGGATCCATTACCCCTGAGCCGGAAGAAAGTTACTCACCTTAGGCAAGAGACTAAGTGGCTATTCTGAGGAGCTGTTTGCCGCAGCAAATGGGGTACTTTTCCCCCTACCTAACACGCTAATGACTTAAGTAAATCAGAAAGCCATTTACTCTCCTCTCAACTGTCCAAGCATCTGCTAGGCCTATTACTTCCTGTTCCCTCCCTCTGGCCATTTCACTATTCAGCTCCAACATTGGGGTGGGGAGGGAAAAAGGAAATTAATTCAACCCATTTACTTTCACACTAACAACTCTAATGAAAGGTCTGATGAGAGAGATGATCACAACTCATGGCTAAAATGAGGGTTCTGAGACTCTAAGTAATTTAATTTAAGTAAACTGGCCTTCAGAGAAACATGTTTGCTTGCAGTACACTTTAATAGATTTGGTGCTCGTTGATGTTTAAAAGACAGTCAAAACTTATAAAGCTAAAGAGGAGGCTCAGTAGTAGAATATATTTCCAGAATCCCTGTCACTTCATTTTGTACTTGGAGGAAAAATGATCATTAAGACACGGGAACAATGACCTTCAATGGCACATCATCAGTGACGAGATAGTTAGAGGGAACTATGGAATAAAGCTAAGGAGTCCCCAGCAGCTCTCAATATTAACCTCAGTAAGGCAACAAGCTGCCAAGCCACCCTGCCATGGTGTAGAATGACAATGATTGGTTCAGTAGGCTTTTCCAGAGGTCAGCAACTACAACCCACATACAACCATGTACATGACATTTCAGTGGACCTCAACAGATGTTCATTCCTTATGAAAGACCAGAGGACCAAGCAGTACAGTCCAAGGGGGTGACACCACATTGTCTTCTATTATTAAAAGGAAAAACAGGAAGGGCCATAGAGTAAAACTCAATTTTCTCTTACTTGAAGATGACGATGGCTCCTGGACACGGAGGGCAGGCCAAGAGGAAGATCTGCAATTGAAAAATTAAGAATGGTTAGAGAGCAAAACGCTGAGCATAATGACTTGGTGTTACTATAATACTTTTTTAAATAAAACTTTTAACACAATTGTAATATAAAAAATTAGAAAAGTAAAATGTAAAATAAAGAAGGAAAAAAAAAGAAAAGTAAAATGTGTATGTTTTGTGTGTCGGTTTAAATTTTTATAGGTGCAAGGAAAAGATAGTTTACCAAAGTACATTTGTATTTGTGCGTGCATTCATGTGTGCTTCTGTGTGTGTGTGTGTGTGTGTGTGTGTGTGTGTGTGAAAGAGTTGATTTTTCAGTGCTTTAACTTCAATATACCATAAAAGTAGCCAGTCTTTGAAGCTTCAAGCCAGGGCACGTAAAAATAGATTCTGCACATGGAAGATGCACACACATACCATCTGGTTTGCCTCCCATGGCAGGTAGGTGGGCTTATCAATACTCACAGCTGCCAAATTTAGCCCATGAAAATACAGGACACCAAGTTAAATTGGAATTCCAGGGAAACAATGAATAATGTTTCTGTGTAAGTAGGCTGGAGGTGTTGCATGAAGTGTATTTCTATTAAAACCTTGCTTTGTGTATATCTAAAAATTGGATATAACTGGGGATCCTGAATTTTCCCACAGCTCTAACAAATTGTTACCCCAGATGCTAAACACCACTGGATTTTGTTTGCTTCTACAAATCGACCTAGGTAATTTTTTAAGGTCCTATTACCAGGACAGGCAAAAGTATAAACCAAAAGAGTCTATCATTCTAAGAGACCAATTAGCTCTCTGTTCTTGAGTGTGACACAGGCCTGGATTACAGCCTCTGAAGACCTGCAGTTGTTTGGCCTTTACCCATATGGTGGTCTTCAGCTGTCATCAAGGTCAAAATACCCTTTGCAAATTTGCTCAACATGCAAATTTTTGAGTTCTCACATAAAGCCTTCTGAGTCTGCAAACCTGGAACCTCCCCTCACCACATCTGGATGCTGAACAAAAAATCCAGATGGAATGAGGTCAGCCATTCCTTGTAGCCTCACATGCTATGTGTTTGCTCTTGAACTAAAGTACTTTGAGGGCCAAAGACATATGGGACTGAGGATTTAATACCCAAACCATATGTTTACAGGGTTCCTTGACCCAGACTGATTTGATTGCGTGGTTTAAAAAACTCATTGATAACTGTCCCCATCAGGTTTAAAGCTCTGATAATTTCCATTATGGCTTTCTTGGCTTTGCCAAGTGTGCATGCTTTGGCATTTTGTTCCTTCTTTCTCTGAGAGTCTACAGTGAGAATAGTCTTTACCATAGGGAAGACATCTGCTTAGCAGCTAGAGTGCACTGCTAAGAGAAAAAGAAGTATGGAAGCAAGAAAGTATTTTACAAAGATTATCAGTGAGAGCCCATCATCTACAATACCCCATCAGAGAACCCACCCCAAGCCTTTTCCCTGTGGCTCCATTGCATTCAAGTGCAAACTCAAAGATGAGGTTCATAATCCTCTACTGGACTCCAAATCTAAAAGGTTCTAAAACAGAAAATGTATACTTGTTCAAAGCATGACTTGAGTGAGGGTAAATCTCACTTTACCTATGGGGAATTTTCTTATATTTCCCACTGAAATGTGATGTATCCCATTGTGTGGGGTGCATTCCCAGACCTCACTGGGAATACATGTAAAATACTCTTACCATCCATTGCGATCCCTTTCTAAAATACCAAAGAAGACGATTTCTGAACTACATGGAACTCTATGGGTTTTGAATAAGGACCAGATTCTGCAAATATTAATTCTTCCCCACACTGTAGCCTAGCCCTCAAGAGCAGTCCAAGAAAGAACTAAATAAAGCGGGTGTTTTTTACTGCAGGTACAGCAGGAAGGTTACTTACCTTATGCAAAGGACCAAGCTGGAGGTTGTACATAGTTACCCAGCATCAGGCCCACCAAAGCCTACATTTGAAGCTACAGTACAGAGAGGAAACCAGGTCCTAACCACCTTCAAAAGGTCTCCAGTTCATCTGGAGAGAGTCATACCAGCAGCCTTCTTGAATTTTGGAAATACCCATACGCCAAACAGAAAGTAAAAAATGCAACAGAGGGCCTCACAATTAATAAAATCTTATTTTTCTGTGTCTGTAGCCTAGAGGGGCAAACACAACTGGTTCTACACCTCCCTAAAGCAGTCACTCAGGAACCTATTATAAGGATTTAGCCTCCAGCTCCACCCTACCCCATTCTCCAGTTATCTCCACCACTCCCAGAGACCGTTAACTAGTCTAGTCTTGATTCTGCAAGAGCTTATGAACAGTTATTTTCACTCGGCCAAAACATTCTGACACTCTGGCCTTTGTCACCTTGCCTGCCTATGCCAATCACCAGGATAGAGGACTGTTTGTTTTCAAGCAATCTTTGAGTCAAATACAGAAAACATGCTAGAAAAAAACCCACCTTAATAGTCAACAGATTCCATTTCTAGGTAACCCACAGTCTCTTTCAGACACTGAAATTGAACTTCTGCTTAGTCAGGCTAAGGTCACAACTATAATGATTCTTAGTTGATCATGCATTGTTAAAAACATTTTAATTTAACAGCCCAAGGACCCTCAGCCTTGCCTTTCTTTGCTTCCTTCACTGGGTGGCTCCACCACCTCCAACTTTTGATAGCATATGTCTTAGACTGGCAGAAGAAAAATTAAAGCATCCCTTGAGCTGTAAACAGTAGAAGGAGAGGACATCTACAAGTACAAACAAAGAAGATGAGAGATGAGAAGAGATGCCAGCAGATCCCAGCACCCACCTGATGCTCTCCATCTACATTCCAAACAAAACCATCAGTGCAGCCCCTGAAGCAAAGAGCAAATACAGGGAAGAAGCAGAGCGGTGCTACAGAGAACTGACACATCGCATCAAAAGCAGGGCCATGCTATTTAATGTCATTTCACAGACAAAGACACTGAGGGAGAGAAGCTCTCACAGGAGTTTTGGATAAAATCCTAATTTGATGTACTTGCTATCTCATGCTCATTAGCCAGGCCACAAAGGCTCCTCCTCTCACCATTGCCCCGCCCATTCACTGTAGTCAGAGAACCCTTGGGAATTTCTGCCAGTACTATCATACTTTCGTGAGATCTATTTTCTACACCATGAGACATCTCCAAACACACCCAACAGGGCAGCCCATCACACAGATCCAGCAGTGCCCACACAAGTTCATTTTAGCTCAAACTCATCTCAGCTCCTAACCTAGTGGGTACATGTGATTCAAAAATCCTTATAAAACTCATGTCTTTATAAGACTTGTCATATAAGGCTGGTCATTGGGGGGGGGGGGGAAACGATCCAGATGCCATTGAAAACCTGTCATAATTTCTAGGAAAACCTTCATACATTCCAAGGTCCTCCAGCCCAAACGTAAATAGTACATTTAACTCTCCCGTTACCCAGCTGCTGTCTTAATTCATCTACCTCTGAACTACTGTGGTTCTGGGCTCCCTCCTTGCCTCCTACCCTCTCAGGCACCATTTGTCCTAATCCCTATTCCTGTCCTCAATCATATTGGCCCCAAACTTACCAAAGACCATCCATCCTAAATGAGCTGCTGGCCCAGTTAAGCACTCAAGGGGCATGGTTGAACAACATGAAATAGAAATCAACAGTAAGAGGCACAAGAGACTGACATGGAGCCTAGCACACTTGCCTCCAGGCCCTCGTCCTCTGTCCCCAGTTTTCCTGGTTCCACTTCTGATGAAGACATCCAAACACCTAGAAATTCCTAAGGTCTTGTGCTTATGAGTGTTACTATGGGGAAGTTACTCGGTTGCTTCAAGGTCTATCTCAAAGCTCCCCTCACTCCAGCTCATACCGTGTCACTTGTTCATTTCTTTCTGGACCACTGTCACAATCTCATCCATATGTACCACCACCAGCACCAGGCACAGTATTACAAGAACAATCTATCTAAAATGTCACTCGGCTGTGCTATTTTAAACCTCCCAAGGCTGGCCAATACTTAGAGCAAAGCACAGCTGATAAGAACATGTGTGCTCCAGGCTCCATCTACCATGTAAACATGCGCAATGCCAACTGTACTCTGAACATACAATATGCTGGTCAATGAGCTTCTATAGCTTCATTTCTTTGTTCATATTTAAAAACTATCTTTAAATGTACACTATAGTGTGGGTGTTTTGCCTATGTGTATGTCTGTGCACCACATGGATGCAGCACTCAAGGAGGTCAGAAGTTGGCATTAGATCCTAGGGAACTGTAGTTACAGACAGGTGAGCCATGTGGGTGCTGGAACTTGAACCTGGGTTTTCTACAAGAGCAGTCAGTGCTCTGAACCATAGGAGCCAGCCCCATTTATGGCTTAATCTCTAATAGCTTCACCTGACTCAATTACATGCACAGGCAGTAATTTAGCAAGTTCCTTTTTCATTTCTTTAGCCCACAGTGATAGGAGATTTTCTGGGTCCAAGGAAATAGAAATAGTTACCCCTCCCTATCCATGGGGAATTGGCTTCAAGACCCCTCCAGATCCCTACATCTGTGGATGTTCACCTCCACTATAGAAAATGTCACAGCATTTACATATTACCTATTTTTTCCTGTATATTTTAATTATCTCTAAGTTACTTATAATGCCTAATGCAATGTAAATGTGATGTAAATATGTGTTAAAACTTTATCATGAGGAGCTAATGTTAAGAACTATCCCACACATTTTAAATACAAATGGAGTTTTTAAAAAATAGTTTTGTCCTGCAACTGGTTGAATTTTTAGATATGAAACCAAAAAATTTGAAAATCCAACCATATATGCCTTAAGGCTTTTAGTTTCATAATGATAAGTTGTGCTGAAAGAAAGTTATTTGAATTGATATTTCTCCAGGCATACATGGAATGTGTTTTCCTCTGCTGCACCCTGGTCAAATGGTAACTATCATTTTGAAAAGCTCTAAGAGATGTAGGTGAGTTTTTGTGGTTGTTCATTTGTAATTTGCATGTCTCAAAGTGCTTTCTAATGTGTTTATTAATTACCTGTATTTCTTTTGGGGAATGTGGCCATCTTTGTACTTTTTCTATTGCAATTTATGTGCTTCTGCTGTAGTAAGCCACAAAAGCTATCTATATATTAATAGCATTTAGAACCAGGCAGGATAATGCATACCTGTAATCCTAGCAGGAGATAGAAGGATCAGGAATTCAAGGTCAGCCTTACCTGTAGGAGATCATATCTCAAAAAACCATAGCACTTAATCTAGACTACAGACACTTATTGTAAAC
The DNA here is from genome assembly GCA_004025045.1 of Sigmodon hispidus. Taxonomy (NCBI): domain Eukaryota; kingdom Metazoa; phylum Chordata; class Mammalia; order Rodentia; family Cricetidae; genus Sigmodon; species Sigmodon hispidus. The sequence continues at coordinate 17,799 of PVIH01011569.1, forward strand.
ATGCTTTTTCTCTGTAACAACTTTACCTAGAGTGGTTTCTTGATGTGTAGAAGCTTTTCTGCCATTATGCAATCAGATGTATATATTATTTCCTTTATGGCTTCTATTTCTGATAACATGTTTTGAAAACCTTTTACAACCCTGGAATTATAAAATGGTTCATCCACTACTTTTCTAATACTTTTAGTTTTCATTTCAGTTTTAAAATAGCCAGTTGTGGGCGCTCACAACTAGAATCCCAGTGTGTGAGAGAACTGAGACAGGGGGATGAGTTCCAGGCCAGTGTAGGTTACACAGTGAACTTGAAGCCCAGGGACTAGGGAATAAAGCTGGTGATTTGAATAAAATGTTCCTCATAGTCTTAGACATTTCAAGCCTTGGTCTCAGTTTGGTGGCACTGTCTGGGGTGACTTGGGAAGTGTTGACCTTGTTAGAGGAAGTATGTCACGGGAGCAGGCTTTGAGAGTAGAAAAAACCTCATCTACTGCCGGTTCACTATCTCCACTTCCTGTGCCTGCTCCATTTTCTGACATCATAGACTTTTAATCCCTGTGGAACTCCTTCTTCCAGAAATTACATTTGTCCTGGTGTTTATCACAGCACAGAAAAGTAAATGATATGGAAACATTGTCCCAAATTAATCAATCATTGATTGATCTACAATACCAAGAAACTGCCCTTGGTAGCCCTATTCACTATTGGAGAATGGCCGCCCAGGATACCCTTCCATCCTGTACCTCTCATTCACTGTGCAAATGCAGACATAACACCACTTTCCCAGTAAACCTTCCCCATACACATCCCTACAGTTAAATGCTACCCACCAGCCGTCAAACCAGCTCTCTCCACTTACCTCTTTCTAAGAATTTCCCATTTTTTATCAGTGTAAGGTTACAAAGAAGCTTCCCTCACGAACTTAGATCAATGCAAATAAATATGTCTAAAGAAAAGTAAGCTGTAAAATGACAGACTTAAGGACCAGGCTGCGACCTGTTTTGAATGATCTCTAAAAAATTATCAGGGCTGGCTAGGCAGCCACTGGGATGTGCCTTAAGAAGAAGAGCAAAAGCATGTTTAGGTTTAGTAATGTCCATTATTCAAACAATAGCCACGCTCAAGCTCATAAACAATGTTTTCAGAATCAGTTAGCAAATCCACCCAGATGAAAAGGCTGGGGATTTATTTTGACAGAATCACACAAAGTAGCCCAGGTTAGCCTGTAATTCATAATCCTCCTGCCTTAGCCTGCTAGATAATAGGATTGCTAGCACATACAGGTTTTCTAGTCCAAGCAGGTGTGAATTGACTGTGAAAGATGTACTGATTCTGAGGTTCACAAATCCTATGGTCTTGGAGGATAGAGGGCTTTTTTTAATCTGTAAAATGGAACTGAAAATAAAAGCTATGTATCCCAGGGTTTCAGAGAGGATCAAGCACAATAAAACAGGTAGAAGCATTTAGCACAGAACCTGCCCTAAATACATAGTAGATACAAATCTGATTTCCATAGAAGATGTATTCCTAGGGTGAATTACATCAGCAACAGCTTATATTACACTTGTAATCCACTGTACTTCATTTGTTCTAATTTTATGTTCACATCAATAACATTCTGATATATGACTTGGTTTCCCTTGTCCAGCTGCCTAAAGGGAGAAAATATTTAATCATTTAGGCTCAAGGTCCTCATCTGTGAAATGAGGCCCTACACTAGAACTACCACACGGAGTAGGTGATAGAATTGAATGTTGAATGATTGAGTTCACTGGATGGCATAATATAAAGAATAAAAACTTATGACCTACGAAGAGCACTGTCCTTATTGGCTATCCCTTTCCTTTATCTTTGTATTATAAATTCCACCAAAGCACAAGGCAAATTTTATTTCCCCTACAAAGCCTTCTCCAATAACTCAACATCCTCACACCCTTCTTTTCTAAAAGCTTGTTACTGAATTTCATTAAATTGGGGATATTAAATGGCTCTTTATCATCACAGTTGCACATAGTGGCATAGTAAATTGAAAGCTAGGATCTGGTTATCAATGCTTCCTCTCAGACATATCTCAAATTGCCAATGATGAGCCATTTCAACAAGCCCACAGCAGCATAATCAAAGGCCCTTGCCAATGTGGCCTCCCAATGTAGCCTCCCAGTGATGCCTGGCTAATATTTTCTACTGAACCTCCATTTCTGCATTTCTAAATATTAAGAATAATGGCACTTAGCTGTGGTGTCACAACTTCAACTACTATATCTATGTAGGTATCAAATTCTTTCTGGAGATTTCCATGTGGATAGCAGTTTCAATGTACCATGCTTAAACCTGAACTTATTGCCTTCTTTCCATCTACTTCACTTTAAAAAATGAGGGACCAGAGTTTATTCATGGTGCATGAACTGGCTTCTTGGAACCCACTTCCTACAGAGGAACACCTTACTCAACCTTGATACTGGGGGGAGGGACTCAGTCTGACCTCAACTAGATAGCCAGACAGCACTGACTCACCCTGGGAGTCCTTGCCCTCTCTGAAGAGTGGATGGGGGGATGGGGGAGGACTCAGAGGAGGGAAGGAAGGGGGAGTAGTGGTGGGTGTGGTAAAAAAAGTTATTTAAAACTGAAAAAATAGAAAAGAAAATTAAGAAATATAGGTTACTAGAAAAAGATCACACCATGCATCTAAAATATATCAAATTCTAACAAGCAGAAGAAAATAGAGCTACAAGATAAAATTGAGTATTTTTATAAATTTATATAGTAGAAAAATGCAATTAAAAGTAAAAGGTTTAAAAGCATAATTTCAAGCTCATAGAAGAAAATGGATACATGAAAATTTATTTTGTATCTTCTTGTAAATTTAATTCTCATTAAATAACACCTCACCCCCATTCCATTTTATATGTTTACTTAAAAAAATAAATATAAAAATGAGAGAGAAGGGCCTATCCTTACATTTGATAGATTTCCAATTAATTGAAAAAAATGAGAGAAACATAACAATTGCCAAGAGACCAACACAGCAGCCATACCTTCTGGTAGGTTAAGAAGCACTAAAAGACACAGGAGTTGATAAGGAATGTGCTGTCCTTTGTAAAATAGTCATTTACAGTGGAAAACTTGGCAGAAACCATCCTAAGCAGGAAATCACTTCCAGCATCACATTAATAAAACATATCACCATGTACCTCTTGGTGTGGCACACAGAGAGAATATGCTATTTTTGTGATAATCTGACTCAAATTACATAATCCCAATTGAAACATGAAAAAACTGACCAGCATTCTTTAAAACTTACAGGGTCACAAAAGAGTCTGGAAGACTACTGTGGTTTAGAGAAGACTAAAATAACAGGACTAGGTAAGATGATATGAGGTTGTGGACTGGATCCTGGAGAAGAAAAGAAGTTCATGGAAACATTTTTGGGACCTGAACAGAGTGTCTATCTTAGCTAGTAATAATACTGTTCCAGCACATACAGTGTTGGCATCATACTATAATTACAGAAGATACTAACACTTGGAGGAACAAGGTATATGGACTGCTATCTCGTATCTTTTCAACCTTTCTATAAGTCACAATCATTTCAAGAATCAAAATGAAGAGCTGGGAGTGGTGAGGCATACCTTTAATCCTGGCACTTGGAAATTCGAGGCCAGCCTGGTCTATAGAGTGAGTTCCAGGACAGTCAGAACTACATAAAAGAGAAAAGCCTGTCTGAAATGAAGGAAGAAGAAAAAGAAGAGGTGGAGGAGGAGGAAGAGGAGAAGGGAAAAACAAAAAAGAAATTAAGGATGGGGAAGGAGGCAGAAGAAAACGGAAGAAAATTAAAAGGACCTGTGAGCCAATCACAATCAGCTTCTTGTCAAAGCTCAAAGCTATTTTGATGCTTCCCATATTCCCTCTTTCTGAACTGAGTCCTCACATGCAACCTCTTCACTGTGTCTGGAGTTCATCCTTACTTTTCCTAGTTCTGTCCATATCACTAACTCAACCTGCAGTTTTCCCTGTTAAACTCTGGGTCTCCAACATCTCTCCCTCTTTCCCCTAGTTCAAAGTCTGGTCATATTTCTTCTCTGATTACACTGCATGCCTTAAGAATTTCTGATGACAGAATTACTGCAGTCCTTATCACAATCCCAGGGACTGCAAGAGAGTGACATGTTAATTCTCAAATTCACGTAACAATAACAGCCAACACAACCTTTAAAATAAGAGCACATAAGACTCACACTACCTGGCCTCAAAACTCCACCCACTCACAACAACAGGAACCAAAGCAGTATGGTACCAAAATCAATAATCAGCCTAATGATGGGACAAAACTGAATCCACTCTCTCAACTGATTTAAAAGTGACACGGCCATTAAAGGTAGAATGCATATTCACTGTAGCAAATGATGCAGCGTCACCTAGTTATTCACCTGCAAAAAAGTGTCTTATTGTACATTCATAGACACTGATTTGCTCAAACTCAAAGATTCAACTCTGACAGTCCAACTTATAAAGTGTGTGAAAAACCTAGGGATAAATCCTGACAATTGGGCTTGACAACGGACATCAAAACCCAGGCATCAGGAGAACGGTCCTCTGAGTCCTCATTACTGGCTGAGGATCCAGTTTCAGATATGCAGCCACTGGTAGGTTAGCCATGTTCTATTGGATAGCTCCACACCTATGTGCATATGGGCAGCTCTAATTGGACTGAGTTATTTTTTTTTAAAGCCAGGCTTGGTGGTGTGTTTCTTTAATCCCAGCACTCAGGAAACAGAGGGAAGTGGATATCTCTGAATTTGAGGTAAGCCTGGCTACCTTGTGAGTTCAAGGTCAGCCAGAGACCATGTGGACCTTGTCTAGAAAAAAAAAGATTAAATGGGGAAAGAGACATTGGGGGATCTGAAAGTTCTAAGGGTGAGTGGGAAAGGGGATATGACCAAATACATTGAATACACATACTAAATTTTCTTAAGATTTTATTTTAAATGATTTGGCAGAGAAGGACAATGTAATGCATGTAAATACAGGTGCCCACAATGGCTAGAGGCATCAAATCCCCTGGAGGTAGAATTATGGTCAGTTGTGCACCACTTGACATGTATGCTAGTAATTGAACTCAGATCCTGCAACAACAGTATGTATTCATAACCACTCAGCCATTTCTTCAGCTCCTATGCGTGTATTTGTCTACATATATTTGCACCATGTGTGTGCCTATGACTGTAGAAGCCAGAAGAGGCCATCTGATTCCCTGGACCTAGAGCTATGGATGGTCCTCAGTGGCTATGTGGACATTAGGAACTGAACTGACGTCCTCTAGAACAGTAGCCATAGCCAGTGTTCTTCTGCACCATTTCTACTTCTGAACCAAACATGGATAAGTTTTCAAAAAAAAATTTTTTTTAATTATACTGGAAACACAAGAGACAACAGAAAACAGAGAGTGGACCTTTAAAAAAAAATTACAGTATTTTGTGCTACAAAGGATATTGAGAAAGCAAACAGACAAATAGACAGTTAGGATGCTGCAAGCCATACATCTAACAATGACCTACTACTATCCGGGTCTTTAAAGCCCTTGCTGCTAACCCTAACAATTTGAGTCTGATCCCTACAACACAAATGGTTGAAGGAAAAAACTTAGTTATTTATGTGCACATAAATAAGTATAATGAGTTTTAAAGCCAAATAATCCAATTTTAAAAGGAGACTAAGCTTAGTGTCTATAATCCTAGCACCACAGAAAATGCGACAGGATTGCAAGTTTGAGGTCAGTAAGAGATAACAGGGAGACTGTGTATCATAAAATAGAAAGTAGAAAGAAAATCCAAAATAGAAAATGAGCTAAATATTTGAACAGACATTTCTCCAAAGAAAATGTACAAAGGGTCCGTATATGTATGAAAAGATGTTCAACATCACTAGACATCATGAAAATGCAAATCGAATTCACAAAAAAGTAATAATACCCATACAGCAGCATAAATACAATAAGAGAATATCAGCGCTAGGAAGATGGCCCATTGGACAGAGCCTTTTCCAAGTATGAGGAACTGTGTTCAGGTCCCTATATCAATCTGGATTCAGGAGCATGCATTTGTAATCTCAGGACACCTACAGCAAGATGGGAAATGGAGACAGGAGGATCTACAGAAGCTGGCAAGCCAGCTAGCCCAGTCTATGCTGCAAGAAACAAGAATTTCTGCCCCTAAACAAGATAGAAGGTAAAAATTAACACCCAAGGTTGTCCACTGACCTCCAAACAAGCAGTCACACCTGTATTCACATGCGCATACACTTACGTAAATAAGCAGACACACGAATGCACTCTACACACATGCACACACACATCATCATATACATTTTTTAAAATGACAATTACTGGTATTCAACAGAATATGAAGAAATCAGGGCCTCCTACACTGTTAGTTGGGATATAATATAGTGTGACCATTTTAGAAAACAATTTGACAGTTCCCCAAGAGGTTAAACATAGCTATCATATGACCCAGAAATTGTTTTTTCGTAATTTTATTCTACTATTTTATGTGTGAGTGTTTTGCCTTCATATATATCTGTGGACCACATGTATGTGTGGTAACCAAGGAGACAAGGAGATGGCAAGGAGACAAGGAGATTCTCTGGAACTGCAGTTACAGATGGTTGTGAGCCTCTAAGTGGGTGCTGGGAATTGAAACTGGGTCCCCTGGAAGATGCATTCAGTGGTCTTAAACTCTGAACCATTTCTCCTGCCCCCAATCCTATCCCTATAGTCAAGAGAAATTAGAACATATGCAGACCCCAAAGCTAATACATTGAGGTTAAAGTCTTATCATAAAAGCTAAAAGGGATGATTAATTACAATGTTCACCAATGAATAAAATAATACACAAAATGGGCACATTCATACCAGACATTGACTTAAAAAGGAATGAAGTAGATGCTACATGAATGAACTTTAACAATGCCATGCCAGGGGCTGGAGGTGAGGAGGCTCAGTGATAGAGCCCTTTACCTAGCATGCATGTTTGATCCTCAGCACTGCAAAATGTAAAAAGCTCATGTAATTACAGACACACACACACACACACAGTGAAAAAAGCACAACAAACAAAGACATGTTATAACTTTATTTATATGAAATTTGTGAAACAGGCACATCTATAGATAAAAAGTACTCCGAGGGCTTTGCAGATGGTTCAGGAAGGAATTTCTTCGGCAAGTTTATGAAAATGTTCTAAACCTTAGTACAGAGATGGTTACATATTCATATGAATTATTAAAATCATTCAATTGTGTGCTTTATTTAGCTCTTCATTCATTTATTCATACATGTTATTCATTCATTCAGTTTGAGACAGGGTGTCACTACTGTTGCCCAGGCAGTCAGTGAGCTGTCAATTCTCCTGCCTCAGCCTTCCAAATGCTGAGACCACAAGTTCTCAAAGATACACTTAAAATGAGAAAATTATAGAGTGTGTAAATATATCTCAATAAAGCTGCTTTGAAAAGCCACAGATTTTTAATAACTGCTTATTAATTGGGGCATAAAGGCAAAAGCTTCCATTTAGCAATCAAGTTACCCATTTATCACTCAATCCTCCACAAGTTATAGCTCCCCACATGCACCTCTATACAGCCAGATAAATCATTCACCATTACCCAAATACCTCCCACAGGCTCCAACCGCCATATTTCCCTCCACTGCCGCCCCCCTCCCCGGGGGGGGGGGATTCTCTCCTCCTTATCTTTATTAGTTTCTACCAAGCTTCTCACAAGCCCCAGTGTTTAAGCTGTTCTATATCAGTACTCCCCTGCACTTCAACTTTTATATAGTAGACTCTCAAAGCATTACTTAATCAATAAAAGTAAATCTACCTCCCTTGTGATGAGTGCCTCTGCCAGGGAATATTAACCCCCCACACACCTCCTATCCACCCCCACAGACACAACTTTACACCTTTTTTATGTTCCTGTTTACAACAGTAGCTTTCTGTTTCAGACCCCCTGGGAAATCCTTCCAAGTTTTAGCTCCCTCTATATCTCCCCCAAACCACACCCTTAATGAAGACAGCACTAATCCATCAATTCATTATTATACCAGGAACGTCGAGTATAGCTGTGTAAGCTGTGCACTGCACAACCCTAGTGGCGCCATTCAATCATAGTCTATGTGAATGGCACCCTGCCCTAGGGTTGTGCAGTGGATAGCCGTTCTCGGAGGCCCTTCGTGGAAACATACCTGGAATTTGGGAAAAAAAGTCAAAAAGAACATTTGAAGGAAAAAATGACTACAACAGTATTTCTAAATCTCGTGAAGATAAGCGAAGGGTTGTGGTACAAACCTGTCATTCCAGCCCTGGGGAGGCGGGGCAAGAGGATCAGGAGCACTAGACCAATCTGGGCTATATATATATATATATATGGAGATCCGCTGGCTTGGACAACATAGTAGAACCCTGTTCCAGAAAAAAAAGCAAAAACAAAAAAAAAGACATGGCAAAGAAACTCTAGAAGAACATATGGGTAGCACACAGCTTTTACATGTAATCAGAAAACAGAAACTCCAAAATTATTATTGATGTATCTACAGCAATGAAGAAAGAAAAAACACATTCAGGTCATACAACAAAGGTGTGACTGACAAACGAAAAGGCACAATTCTCTATATCCTATCTGACACTAAATAGACTTTCCCATGGGGCCCTTCAAGTGATTTGAAATTATAAAACAAGCCACTCTGAAATTAGGCTTCAGGAATCTTGCTATCAGAAATAGCTAATCCAGTGTTCCCATCTCTATGCTATACAGATTTGCCTCATCATCAACCCATCTATTGGCTTTTTATATCACCTTCCTCATGGTTTCCAACATGCCTGAAGAAGGTGATAAAAATGGGACTCTGAACCCACAAACCAATGTCTCATGGCGAGTCTACCTTCAAGCTCAGATTAAAGAACCAACATTTTTCTGTATTGCATATCGTAATGTGAGATCCTTGAACTGAAGAGCCACAAAGGCTGGCGAGAGCTGTCATTATGGCAGACAAGCTGGTAGACATCAAAGCATGTCAGACATTGATTGTCCCCCACTCCCAGATCACTTGAGACCCCCATTTTCCTATCTTCTCCACCTTGCATATTTTATTCCACTTTCTCATGGAATGGTTTTTTTTTGTACACCCACCCAAATTTCTTTTTCCTAAATCCATTGGTTTTTATTGATACTGTCCAGAACAGCAGTCCCAAGTTCATTACAGGATAACACCTTCGAAGACCCCTAGTGGAGACCTAAAACTGGAGTACCACTAAACTCTAGAACGATGATGTTTCTCCTGCATATCTAGAAGCTTATAATAGAATTTAATTCAAAACTGAGACATCATAACAAATCAAAGACAATAAAATACAATAATTATCATAATACAATAAATGAACACAAATAGGATCTCTTAAGCACAAAATGCTGTCACGTTGGTTCTGATAACTGAGCCGGCTCCTAAGTGACTATCTTACACATACATACACAATGTGCAGACACTGGATAAAGGAATTATTTATCTCCTGGGCAAGACAGAACAGAAAGCATCTTGCCCTTCAGAATGGTACACAACTTAAAATGCATAAATTATTCACTTCTAGAGTTTTTCATTTAATATTTTTTTTGCATTACAATATACTGGAGGTGACTCAAACAGCAGAAGGAGAAACTGCATGGGAAGAAAAACAACTGTAATTTGTCTGGTGGTGTCAGGTCGCTGTTAATAACAAAAGTAGCAGCAAATATTCATTATCAAGCACTCTGTATGTGCCTGTCATGAGAGCTGGAATGTTATATGGGCAGTTTCATGTAGTCCTCATAGCAATCCTGTTATGTAACATCTGTCCCCTCCCCACACCCCATCCCCCAGTAGACATATAGGGAAATTCAGCTATAGTACATTAATTTTCTTGAGGTCACACTACTAAAGAGTCAAGGAGCCAGATATTTTGCAGTGTATGTAGCTCAGTTGGTAAGATAAACACATAAACTGAGTACAGTATCTCAGACCTGTAATCTGTAAACTCAGAATTTGAGAAATGGAGGTATTGGTGGGCATAAAAGTAGAGGAGATGCATTTTAATTTTTCCTCACGGGTGCTCTTTCCAGTGGTCATAAGAAGCTTGAGGGCTGTTTCTGACTACAAGCAGACTCTGCTTAAGGAAAGGGGACTTGGGAGAAATGGCTCTCCAGCCAGGGTCTCTATTCTAGCTCTTCCAAATGCCTGGCTGGCTCAGGCTTTGCCTTCTCCCTCCTCCCTCACTGCAGTTGTCAAAGCCTGGTGATTGAAACCAGATAGACCAGCAAGTTCCACCACCTTTACATCACTTTGGTGTCTAGGGGGGAGTTCCTTCCCACTGTGATTTTCTTCTTGAATTATGACCTTAACTTAGCATGCTCAGAAGTATGCATATTAAACTGTGCATATGGAGAAATGTCCCCTGCTCCAAAATGAATTCCTCACACTTTCTTTAATGGGGGAGAGCATGGCATCTTTAGAAGCTGTACTTTCCTATCAGCTGTAAATAAAAATGCTTCTCTCTTCTTTGATGTGCCAGCTGTGATTTGCGGCTTTGCACTGTAAAGCTATTGTGAACACTTAATGGAGGGACTAAGAGTAGAAATTCAAGGTCATCCTTGGCTCCCTAGTAGGTCTGAAGTCTGTCCAGGCTACATGACACAGTCTCAAAAGAACTAGGCCTTGTCCCTACAGCTACCTAGTTATAAAGGTGGTGAATATAGCTGTTACTGCTTCCTGTCTCCACCCCAAGGTGACTGGTGGTGCATTCCCAGTAGTGCCTACAACAAGAGGAGGCACTCTACGACATCACTGCCAGAGCACAGCCAGGGATGAAATCTGAAAGAGAATGGAGGACTGGATCTTCCAGGGAGCATAGGGAGTCCTGCTCAGCTGACCCATTTGAGTCTCATGCTGATGACTGGACCTCAATCCCAGAAAAATATTTACAACAAAATGATCCAGTTACCCTGGAACTTCAAGAGAGTTCTAAAGTAACTAAGGCTACATCAACCTGTAGGAGGGATGGACAATATCCAGGTCCCCTGCAGGAAGGTGACCAACTGGGTCAGGATCACAGGCATGACATGTTTTCTGAGTTCTGCCAACAAAGACAAGCTATGGCTATATGCAACATTGGTGAAGGGTTTAGTTTTGGTTTGGTTTTTAGCATGAGCTATTGGGTAGAATATGAATAGACAAAGGAAAGAGTTTTTCCCACATCTTTAGGCCCTTTTCACTTCTTTTTCCATTTTTTTTTATTTTTCTTTTTGAGACAGAGTCTCATACATTCCAGAATAGCCCCAAACACTATATATAGCCAAGTATGATCTTAAATTATTGAATTTTTTAATCCTCTTGCCCCTATCTCCCAATGCTGGGGTTGCAGATGTGTGTCACCACACCTGGTTTATAAGGTGCTAGAGTTAGAACCCAGGTTTTATACATTCTAGGCAAAAACTCTACCAACTAAGCCATATTCCCAAATTTGAGGCCAAATTGTTTCTACCTTTTAAAATAGTAATAAGAGTTTTAGGATTTTGATCAGTGTTAGATCACTTGCCTAGAAACTTTAACAGTGACGTTGGTCCCCAGTACTTGGGGAAAAAAGCATTAAAACAAAATAGGAATAAAAACAACTATGAAGGGGGCTGACGAGATGGCTCAACAGTTAGTTAAAAGCACTTCACTGCTCTTGCAGAGAACCCAGGTTCAATTCCCAGCACCAACATCAGGTGGGTTACAACTGCCTGTAACTCCAGTTTTAAGGGTCTAACATCGTCTTCTGGACTCCACAAGTACCTACACTCATGTGCACACAAGCCACAGTCACACAAACACTGATACACCCACACACATACACACTTAGTTAAAAATAAAGCACAATCTTTTTTATAAGAATTTCTGTCACATGTGGTGCTCGTAAGGAACAAAGCAGGGAAGGAGAGAGCCACAGCCCAGTACCTGCAAGCGGTCTGTGTTCTAGGCCCAGAAGAGATCCTGAGCATAACTCCTGTCTACAGGAAGTCTGCAGACTGTCCAGCCTAGAATATGTAACATAATCAACAATGACAAAGCTGGTTGGTTTGTAATTAACTAGCCAGAATAAATTGTGGGAGGAGTATATATACCTTTGCTTCTGTGGTTTTGTTGCCAACATTCCATCCATACCTGTAAATCAAAGAACTAGGCAGAGGACTCAGGAAATAGCTCAATGGGTAAAGAGCTTGCCAGAAAAACTGGAATAAGGGGTTGTGAATTTACATTAGTAAAGCGCTTGCCGAGCAGCAAAAGGCCAAGTTTGGACCCCAGCACCAAAGAACATTCAAACAAACATACTACAACTACTACCTGGTATCAGAAGCTGCTTGGGTTCTAAACACATATAGAGACATAGCACACAGCTCCTGTGTGCAAGAGGCTCACTACAGGCAGCATCCATGCACAGCAGCACAGTAGCAAGCACCTCAACACAAGGGTATTCCTGCAACTTGCTGGACAGCCAGTCTAACCAATCAATGATGGGTTTGAGGTTCAGTGAGTTCTTGCCTCCACGCAAATGCATGCACACTCAGCTGCAGGCGCACAAACAGTACACACATGCACTTGTACGTGAGCACAGATAGGCACAAGTCAGGAATGAAAAAGGACTCAGTCAATTACTTACTGATGTGGAAATAAAGCATGAAAATTATTCTTCCACAATATGGATCACCATTTCTAACTTCTAAGTTGCTGTCATTTTTATTAAACAACCCTAGTCTCTTGGAGAGAAGGTTGTGTGTGGTTTTCACATACACCTAGAATATCTGTATCATATAAAATGCATCAGATAATTGTTGAATGATCAATGGAATAGACAGTGTCTCTACATACTATGATGATATATACTAAATGGATAGACTAGTTTACCTAATCAAAAAGTACTTTAAAATGTTGTAGCATTTTATTTTTTCAATGCATCTGGTATTAAGATTTTCAAGAAAAAAGTAATGGTGATTTATGGGAAAAAGAACTAGCAACTTAGTGATCAGGCATTACAGAGAATCATGCATTCTAGACTCTTTTCTTCAAACAATTTGAATCTTTAAACAATCATCAGCCAAAGAGAAATACCAGGTAACATGGACCTTCTCCATTTAGAGCTCAAAACAAGCTGGGTGTGTCTGTACATTTTTATATCTCAGCAAACGGGGACCTAAGCCAAGAAGAGGACCATGAGTTCCAAGTGAACCTAGACTACATGGGGAGCCTGCCTAAAAATAAACAAAGAAACATTAAAAAACATGGTATTGAGGGAATCAGAAGGAAATGATGCAGGTTCGCATTAAACCTAAAGGTTCTGGGCAAGCCGCTCCAAACAGCTATTCCTCCAGAGATGACTCTCCTTCAGGCAAGTAGAAAGACTCCTTTCTTTATGACACTGTCATAAACTGCTGTTAGTGCCCAGATGCCAATGGTTGCTGGGTACCTGAATAATGTGAAAGGGAAGTTGCCCTCTGCGGATGCACCAGTATTGGCATCAGCTCACACCATACCTCTTTAACTTGCCAACCTTTAGGTGCCCTATCTCCTTGGCTGGTAACACTAAGGTATAGCAATGTTAAATGTGTAGTCAGGCATGGTGGCTCACAATTGAAGTCCCATCACTCAGGAGCCTGAGGCAGGAAACCCAACCTGGGCTACAGTGCGTTCCTGTCTCAACAAATAAAGTCTCACTGGTAGCTGAGATGCTTCTGATAGCTGCTGGAAGAGAAAGAGTTTGTTTGAGGTAGATCAACCACACTCCACTGGTAAGGCCATATATATATATATATATATATATATATATATATATATATACACACACACACACACACACAAAGGCAGCACAAACTGTATTTACTAGATTAAAAAAAGAGAAAGGAAGGAAGGAAATGGGAGGAGTTGATGGAGGGTTGTGATCAAAATACAATATACAAAAATTCTCAAAGAACTTAATTTTAAAAAAAAATGAGTTAAAAAAATCTTCTTTAAATTCCCCTCAAAGGTGGATCTGTAATCAAGACAATAAGCTAGGAGCACAAAGATGATCTTCCATGACATGCAACCAATGGATCACAGCAGTCCTGTGAGAGAAAGCACTGCTGTGTTAGCAGAGCAAGGTCTGTTGCAAACTCTGTATCTAAGGGCTGAAAGCAACTGGAATTAGCTCGTTAAAACCTTAAAACCTTGTTTTCTTCTTAATCAAACCTATTCTAAAAAAAAAAAAAAAAAAGGAATGTTAGCTTTTACAGAGGTTGCTACCCATCTGTTTACCCCTCAGTCCTACTCACTCTTGCCCCTCGTGGACCTGACCCAATTGGGAAGCAAGACGACAATAAAACCTGAAATCCACATGTGCCTAGGCTTTAAAAAGAGTTCTTCCTCTGCTTTCGCTCTGGCCCTGAAGCCTGGGTTTTGTCCCTAACCATCACACTGTGGTGGATGAAAGAGCAGGGGGTGGGGGGCTGCAAATTGAAAGCTGGGGAGATGGCCTTTTCTTCTTCTTTTCTTTCTTTCCTTTTTCCCCCCAGGCAGCGACTATTCTAGAAAGCAGACATCAAAAGGAAAATCCCAGCAGTGAGGGGCTGAAATTGAACAAAATGTGATGAGGCATAAATGAAAAAAAAAGGGCAGAAAAGAAAAGAAAAAGAGCCTTTTTGTATCAGAAGGGGCCCTTCTGAAAACTACCTCAAATTATGGCACTTTCCACATTTGCTTCACAACAGGTACTTCATGTTGTACCGAACACTGGACCTCATTTCGCCGTGTTATGAGAAACTGAGATGGATGCAAATGGACCAGTTGGGTGGTTTGGCAGCCACAAGAGACAAGGGCATGTGTGACCAGAAGAGTGGCTCCTTTAGATTCACTGTTCCCTGGATTCAGGCAGACACATGAGTTTCTTTGGGGTGCCATTAAGGAAGGAACATAGAGAAGCAAGTCTGTGGTCGAGCAAACTGCAGCTGGTCGGATGGTACCCACAGATATATGCCACTACCTTGCCACAGCTGGAGCAGTGGGTGGTACTCTCCTTTATTATGCTGTGGGACAACCAGCTGTGAAGGAATTTCACCAGGGAGAAGGATGCTGATTTTCACAAGCCTTTATTTAACATTGGCTTTGGAACTTACAATCATTTTCTTTACATCCCTGACAACTATTTTCTTCCTAAGAAGGGAGAAAATGCAGTGTGGTGCAAAATGCCAGGTGTGGATCCTACTGTAAACCAGGTGGAGAAACGAACTATACCACACATCAGTGGCAGGGAGGCAACTCTAAGTCCCAAACACACAACCACAACAACATGGCCCTCTCTTTTTCCTCCAGGGGTTACTGATATTTTCTCCTCAAAGTGGTCTTTCTCATAAAAGCCTTTGAACTCTCCAAAGGTTATCCATTAGGCTTTGTGATGTCTATAAACAAATTCTATTCTGCATACTGAAGACCCACAATAAGAAAACAAACAGCATCTTGTGGCAGGTACCCAAGGCACAAGCATTGGATGCGTCATCTAAAAGTATGACCACAAATAGCTCAGATAGTCATTTTTTTTTTTCAGATTTGGGAATGATTGCAGCCTTTAGTGGACAAGCACCTCTAATTCTAAACTTGGAAATTTGGCATTTTCAATTGCTGTCCACCACTTAGTAAGGAATTAATCCAGTGCCCTCAGAAAAAGAAAGATGCCCGACAAGTTGTGGAGGACATTCAGATTGTACCTCACTAAGTATCTGTTGCTGGCCTGAACCTAAAACCCAAAGATCTGCCCATCTCTCTCTGTGTTGGGATTAAAGATGGGCACCACCACATGCAGCTGAAACATTTTTTTCTTCATGTCTATTTGCCTTCCTCACTCAAAATTACTTTAAATGTACATACATATTCAAGAGGTTGACTATGGTAATTCAATATGCATGTACAGTATACAGTGATGAAACCAGGACAATAACATTTTCATCTTCTTAAATATGTATTATTTCCTTGTGTTGGTAAACTTTTAAAATATTCTCTTACAAATATTTAGAAAAGAAATTTAAAACATAGAATGCACCGCTGGTTTGCCTATCATTTTTTTTGAAAAATGTATTAACTTATTGCGGTTTTGTTATGTGTGTGCTTGTGTGTGTGAGTGTGCTCACAGGCATGCCTGCATGTGTAAGCTTGTGTTTGTGTGTATATATTGTGGTAGGCTCATGTGCCACAGTAGAGTCAGTTCTCTCCTTCCATTTTTATGTTGCTTCCAGGGACTGAACTCAGGTCACCGGGCTTGCACAACACACGGCAGACACCTTTCCCCCTGAGCCATCTCTCCAGCCCACCTGTCATCCTTGTCTGCCAGCCAGGCTAATTTTCTATCATCCCAATTTTAGAATCTGTGCTTCCAGGTGAACATTCAAACATTGTGAGCATCGTATCAGCACTCAGGAAGTTTCACATCTCAGCTCTTTATACTTATGGGTAATCGAGATGTATTACCTATGTTTTAGTACTTGAGGCAAATGACCTAAAGTATTGTCTTAGCTCTATAAAAACTACATAAAAGCACTGCTATTATTCAGGTGAGTAAATAAAATGTATCAAGCCGCGTATTTATTAAATGCAAAATGGGTAAAATAAATTCCAAATAGTGCTGTCAACATACTGAGTAATGTGAGCTAAGCACACAATCAGGAACTATCCACTAAGCATACAGCAATGTTCTATGTTCTCCATATATGTGACGTCTTCGAATAATGAAAAGCACCTGCTGTGTGAAGACTGTAAGCAATGCCACGCTTGAACTAATCTCTTCTGGCTCTCCTCTAGGCACAATTATTAACTGAACCGAATCAGAATGCCAGAAGCCACTTTCTTCATTACAGCATTTCACTGTTTGCCCCTCTCCATCACCAGTAACAACCCTAGCCAAATGTTTGAGACTCCCTGAAACACCCCATGTGAATCAGTTGGCTCCAATGCATTCAAGCTTTATTTATAAAGAAATACACTTCTGGAAGGAAATACAATAGCTGGGAATCAGGTCCAAATGCCAGAGAACATTCTAACTAACCTTACAGACATGTACAATTGTAGGATATTATCATCTACAAAGTTCACAATTTCAAAATTGCCTTGATTTATGACTTTCTTTGTCCTTGAAACATCTACCATGGAGGAGTATGGGAGTTGGAGTGACCTAACTCCACCCTCCTGGGCCTTGGACAGTCATATTTGGCTCTAGAATAAACTATCTCTTATTCCTGTTGAGGCAAAAGCGGTATTTTGGGGCAGGCAGCATAAGGATAAAAACCTTTCTAACATGTATCCCCACTATCATCTTTTGAAACTGAGAGAGAATGCCTGAATTACAGATAAAACAGTCAGAAATTTGTATAACCTAAATATCATTGTTTTAATATGAGCTACAACTTAAGTATATGAAGCACATAAAGACCATCATTCATATATATATAAAACAAAAAAATGTAAGTCCCTGAACCAGGTATTGCCTACCATATAACTAGTTTCCAGTCACCATGCTAAATACCTAGGATTAGTAAAGAAAGCAACAGAAAACATACTTGCTTTTGTGAGGTATTCAGTCTAAGAAAAATTAGCAAAAGCATGCAAAAAAAAAAAAAAGAAAAAAAAAACCCCTGTGGTCAGTTTTGAAAGCCTGAAGCACTGGCACTCTTTAGCCAGCAGGAAAGGAGAGGTTCCGGGAAGAGAAAAGAGCAGATAAAAGCTTAACTTAATGGTCCAGAAGTTATAAAGACACACTTGGGGAGTACAAAGTAGTCTTTTTGCCTAGACACAGAGCTATGCCAAGGAAATGGTAGGACAAGATACTGGAGAGGTTAGCAACTGCCAGGTCACATAAAACCTTAGAGGCCATGTGAGAGAGTGGCAATTGTTCCTTCCACCAAGGAAGTCCTAGGGTTCTGCTAAAAAATGAAGCTGGAGTATGAGCCTAAGATCACAGGGCTGAATACTGGCTCTTTCCACCATTAAACAGGCATTTGGGACTTTTGGTGAGGTGCGGGAGGTCTGTCCTTGGACTTTGCTCCACATTAAATAGGCTTTTGCAGGCTGCTCTGGGAACCTGACCCACCAGAAGAATATCCTGTCCATGGGAAAGTGCAATCTGAATTCTAAACAGACTTCCAAAGAAGCTTCTGGAAACAAACCCATTCAACAGTTGTTGGAGAATGCCTGAAAAGTAATGAAATACAAGACTTTGCTTTGCTCTACAGAGAAGGCATTAAAAAAAAAATACTAAAGCCTTGTGTGGTGGCACAGGCCTTTAATCTCAGTGCTCTGGGGGTAGACAGGTGGGGATGCAGAGGCAGGCAGATCTGAGTTCAAGACCAGCTTGATCTATGAATGGAATTCCAGAACAGCCAGAGCTATTACACAACAAAACTGTCTCAGGAAAAAGAAAAAGTAAAAGAGGGAGGAAGAGAGGGGGGACACTACAAACACTAAACTTGTGTTGATTTAGAGGATTATATATAACATGACTACTAAATTGCATTATGCAGTATCTATTTATATGTCAATTACCATAACCCCTGCTAATATGTTAAGGGTAACTGGCTGCTTTCACTCCAAATAAAGTCAACACCAAAACAGAGAAGAGGGTACTATAACTTTAAAAGACAACATGGATGACAACCAAGTCCTCTGACTTACACAATTTTCCTGTGTCCTTGCCCAATCAACTCTCAATTATCCAGGCATTAATGAAGGAGAGATGAGAGTGCCATGTACCATCTGAGCTTGCCCGGAAGCTTCACTATTGTTTCACCTTTCCTTTCATTACAGATCCCTTAGCTATCCCTTCTGGCATCTAAAATGCCAGTTTTTGTTTGTTTGCTTGGTTGCTTTTTTCCTCCTCATTCCCAATACCAGTTGTAACGGCTCAAAGGTATTATGCTTCATTTCCCAGAGCCACATCCCCTAAGTGCTCCTCAGGTGATTGCACAGCAGTTCTTCTCAAAAGCGAGTGTACATAATTATCACCTGGAGAAGAGTGGATTAAAATCCATATTCATAGCCAAGCATGGTGACATGTACCTGCCATCCTAGCACTCAGGAGGCTGAGGCAAGTGGATTGTAACAAGCCGAGGGATGCACGTAAGGCCAAGGTGGACTGAAGAGTAAAATGCTCTTTTCAAGAGAAACAATAAATACATGCTGTATTCATAGAGCAAGCTCCCTTCCTTCCTTCTCCCTGGGATATGGCCTGCAGTAGCACTCAGGAATTAGCGTATTTAAGAAACACCCTGAGAGACAGACGCCAGAGTCAAGGGCTGATAAGCCCCACTATGGGTATTTTAGCCAGGCGAGGCCCCTAATCCTGAATTGAGAATAGGTGCTCAGAGCCAGATAAAATTCATGCTACTTCCTATCAGATACCAGAAAAGGGATTTAAACAAGGAGCATTTCAAAAGAAGGAATATAAAAGAAAACATGTTAAAAATGTTAATCTGCATAACCCACCTCAATTCATGTCAGCCTCTTACCTCTTGGTAGATGTTTCCATTTCTGTTTCTACTTCCAGCCCTCAATGCCACTGTGACAGGGGAGAGAGGCCAAAGAGGGCCGGTCTTCTGTAATTCACATTAATGCATTTCTCTAACACATGAATAATCAAGACGTAGCTTTGAAAGGGAATATGTGGAAGGCAAATCCTCCTCAGCTGAGAGGTTAAATGAGATAAAGAAGGCCCCCTGTTGGTGGGGAACTGGGAGGTGAGAAATGAACAGTCAGCATCCCTGCCTGGCTTCATTCGCACTGTCGTGCCAGGAACAAGGCCTCACAGCTCAGAGCATCACAACTAAGCTGGGGAGAAATAATCAAGCGGTCTTGTGTTTTTCCACTCTTCCCTCAATGTCGTCAGCACCTCATGTGAACCCCAACTGGTACCTGATGGCTGTTGGCTCAAGCCAATGGTAAAAGCAGAGGGACTTGGATCTGACTAGTTTTACTGTTGAGAAAATGGATTCCAGAGCAAGCTGGCTCCAGAGAGCACAGGTCTGGCCTCAGAACTGGGCAGCTGTGAAGAAAGGCTCGTCTGTCTCTTGGGCTACCCCCCTCTCCCTTATATGAGCTCCCTCTAACTACCGCATGGCCTCTGTCTCCACACAGCACCCGCATGGGCGTGGATCTTCATGATTGCCTGTCTTCCAGTTTACCCTTTATCCCTGCTGCACACTGCCATCAGCAGCCTCTTGGAGTCCCAGTTCTAATTTCATAGGAGAGGAACACAAATTGCAGTGGCTCATCTTGTCAAACCCGTGCTCCTCTCCACATGATGGATGGGCTATCAAAGAAACAGGTGGCCCGCTCTTAGTTCAATTGAATCGTGCCAGGAAGGCAGGCTCTCTGGCACAATTGCCTGTTGATCCTCTATCTCAACACAGCTGGCACAGACACATTTTACCTTAGGAGGGAATATGGCAAGAGAGAATAGTGAGATATCTACATGCAGAAAGCCTAGCAGATAATCTGGAAGAAAATAATGTGTCTACCCTTGAGCTTCAAACCCCTACAGCATCTCCCCCTCATGTCTGTGAAAGGTTCCATCTCTATCTCTGTGTGTGATATTTCTCTCTCTCTGTATTGTTATTGTTGCTGTGTTATTATTTTTTTCGAATGGAACCCAGAACATTCTACCACTGAGCTATACCTTCCAGCTCTAAATCCTACCTTCTAAGGAAGCCTCATTAAACTACTAAAAGAGCCTACACAAGATGAGCTGAGGAGGAACCATCAGCTACCAACTCCCCCGAGGGAGGGAAATAAGAAGAAAGAGCATAAGACAGACAGACACATGCTGATAAATGTCACACCACTGGCCTTTAGCCCATCCCTCTACAAGTATTCAGTCCATTTGCTTTACACCCTATGATCATCTTATCTTCCTCTAAATTCCACCAGGCACCATGTGAGGTCAGTGTTCAATGTTAACTAGAAGGAGGCAAGCAGTATCACAAACTGACAGATGGCAATTGAGAGCTTATCATTCTTGGATTATTTCATTCCCAGGAGGGATGTGTGCCAGAGAGTAAAGCAGACTATGTTGACAGGCACCTAATAATAGCTGTCCATACTTCTACGACCTCCTGGTTAACCCTTCCCCAGATAACCTTCCTTTCTTCCATCCATTCCCTGGTGTCAGAATAACAAATGCCACGCCCGAGACTCAATGGGAGCTATACTAGTAACAACTGCCCAGGACAAAGAAACCCTGACAACCACTGAGAACAGAGAGATCAGAATAAAACTAAAAAAAAAAAAAATCATTTGTAGATCATTTTACCTTGGAAACTTGGAGTTTAATTCTCAGGATATAAAAAACTGGGCATGGTGGTAAAGACCTGTAAGCCCAGCATTCCCAAAAGGTACAGAAAAACGGATCAGAAGTTCAAGGTCATCATTGGCTGCATAGGGTGATTTTAAACTAGCATGGCCCACATACGAATCTGTCTCAAGGGGCTGAGGAAGCCCTGAAAGAATTTGATGTGCAGTCTTGCCTCTTAATTATCCCTGAGTAGTTTTAAGAGCTTTCCTGTAACTCATAACAGTCTTAACTGATTTTTAAAGGGTTTTTATTAGCATTTATTAATTATACACAATGAGCTTCATTATGACATTTTCACACATGCTTATAATGTATTTTGACCACATGCAAGCCCTACTACCCTCTTGGCCCCTCCTACTGATTCTCTTCTTATTCCCAGCTAGCCCCTTTCTTCTTCCTTCCTTTTTTCTTTTCGTAACTCAATGAGCTTAATTAGGGTGGCTCAGGAAATACAGGAACTTAACGGATAACATGTCTCTCTTTCCTCCACCAATTGCCTGTGGATCCTAGGGGGAGGGGTGGAGGCCTGAGCCCATCCCAACCATTTCGTAAGTTACAGAAACCAGAGGAGAAAAATGGACAGTGTGGTGGCACCGTTCAGACACAACAGCAGTTACCAGCGTGTCTGTCTAGTCCACATGTCACCTACCATCACTTCTTCAAACGAGCTCTTCAAAAATCTCTTACCTTTCTTTTCACACAAGGGAAATTATGCAGCTGTTAGAAGGAGTGAAGTATTTATTTTCACTGACCTGGAAAACACTCCCAACACTATGGCCAAAGGGGACCGTTTCCGGTAACAGGGAGCAGTACCACTTCTGTGGTTTTAACGTGTAAAGACAAAGCCCTAACAGAATACGCACTAGCTGTTACTAATGATTATCCATGGCAGATGGGACTACGGAGGATTTTCAATTTCTATTTTTGCCATTTCTGACTAGCCCAATTTGTATTTACAATACATGTGTTTCTGCAATGAGGAAAAAGGCTATCTTTAACCCCTTACAGTTCTGTACTTGGTACCTAATGTACCAAGAGAACAAAGGTCAAGAATAGCAGAGGAAAGTAACTCACCCTGTATAGCTGAGGATTCAATATGGTAGCCATGTTTACTTTCATTGGGGGTAACTAGTGTTGTAATTAAAGATCATTTCCACTTTTAATTATAATGGCAGTGACTTCAAACACTTGCAGTCCACACACTGAAGGATGGTGTTAGGCTGGTTTGCTTGTTGCTTTGGCTATCCAAGCACTCTACCAGGTTGGCCTTAAATAGGTCTGTCTCTGCCCGGCTGGTATCTACCATTACTCCCCAGTGTTAAGCTTATTCCACAATGTATGGTGGTTAGTTAATATGGTGGGAGTCTAACAACACTGGCAGAAAGGTAAGGTCCCAAAACATCAATGTGAAAGTGTATCCCTGAGCCTGTGAGGCAACTGAGACCAAGCAGCAAGTAATTCCAACGAGAAAGATGGCCATGTAGAAAGGTGAAGGCCAGGACAAAGATGTACACCAAGAATTCATTCAGTACTTGCTGTTTAAGAACCAGTCATCACACAAGGCATCATCATCATAAAAAGTGACTCTGCATACACTTAGATGTACAAAGAGGGGCTGGATGGATGGCTCAGTGGTTATACTCGCTGTTCTTTCTCATAGGTTACAACCACATGTAACCATCATCAATCATCCTCTTCTGGCCTCAGGGAGCACTGTATGCACATGGTGCATAAACATAAATACAGGCAAAACAACCATACACACAAAATAATAAAAAATAAACATATTTTTAAAAAAATACATACAGAGAAAAAAACTGCTGCTAACTGAACGAGTAAGGCTGCTGCAATTGCTCTGAGGCTTTAGTCACTAGGGCCATGGATAAAGGGGGACTGTGACACTAATTCCATTTCCCTGGATACGTAAGTAGAATAGGGACATTGTCACCCAACTAAAAGAAGGTTGTAGCTTGGGGGAAAAAAGTAATTTGCCTGAAGCATACACAATACACAAAAATATCTAATCACCAAGAATTCAAAGGCTACAGTTTACAATGACTACAGAGCTTGCCTGAGAGATTCTCCCAGAATTCTTTACTTTCTGCTAGCTGCCTTTCTTAACCTTAAGTGGGATTTAAGATATAGATTATATCGCAATCTTTCAAGAGTGTGTTTTTTTCTTATTCTTACAAAATAATGAAAATGAGTATGTTTGAGGGGGAGAATGTCATATCAGAGTGAAGCTCTTAGAAGGAGGTCTTTACAGCATTTTATTTGCTATCTAGGAGTATACCCCTGCATTGGTCATGGTCTTTCTTTTCTAAAATCCCCATCAGGGCAACTCTCTCAGCCTCACATTTCCGTGACAGTGCTACACAATCCTCCTTCTCTGGCCCATCCGTCTCTCAACTAGGATGGAAAAATCACAGTCCAGAGTCACTCAGTCTCCTGAACCCAAACCACTAAATCGGTGCTTCCTAGTGCTGTGACCCTTCAACAGAGTTCCTCAAGTTGTGGTGACCCCCAACCAGAAAATTATTTTATTGCTACTTCATAACTGTAATTTTGCTACTGCTATGAATCATAATGTAAATACCTGTGTTTTCTGATGGTCTTAGGTAACCCTTGTGAAAAGGTTGTTCAACCCCCATAAGGATTGCAACCAATTAGTTGAGAATCATTGCACTAAAGGAAGGCTAGTGAGTGCTATAACACAGGACATGATATTAACTGATTACTAATGCTACTTCAGAGCATAAAGAGAGGAACAGGAAATCTTCACTCCAAGCCAGGCCAACTTTCCATTGTAGGGGCTATGAAACCCCAGATAAGAAACTTAAGATTTCTCTGGCTCAAATACAATGTGCCCTCTTCCGTACCACCTTCTGCAGAAAGCAGAGGACTCCAAAAAGCCAGCGGTGGCAGCTGCCCTATATCTACCTATGATCAAAATATACTTTATAATCAAAACAGAGAAGGCAAATAAATGCAGTAAAAAAAAAAAATCCTTATAAGCTGGGCCTGGTTATACAGGCCTCTAATCTCAGCCATCCAAGAGGCCAATGCAGGAGGACTGCAACCTCAGGACCATATAAGGACTACCACACAAATTCAAGGGGAGCCTGGCCAACTTGGTGAGACCCTGTGCCAATATGTATAAAACAGGGCTAGGGATAGAGCTCCAAGAAGCTTACTATGTGCCTATGTGAGGTTAGGTCCTCAGGAGTGCCCCTGGAAACTCTCTTAGAAAAACCATGCAAGGCAGACATCATTATCCCCATGGTGTGACAGGTAAACTGAGGCTTGAAATACAGAAATTTGTTCAAGCTCAAAACAAATAACAAGAGACAGAGCCAAAATGTTAATTTCTTAGTATTTGATTCTAGTACCTAACAGAATTAAGAAAGGACCAGGCATGGTGTCACATAGCTATAATCTTGGCATAAGGGCCTCTGGTTGAAAGCCAGCCTGGGCTACCTAGTGAGAAGCTATCTTTAAGAAGTAATTTACTCTTCTAACCCTCAAACTATACCACCTACATGATCAGCAAAGAAACGACCATACAAATATACTCGATTTTGTTAAACCTCACAGGAACAATTCCAAATTCCTTTTGTTTTTTTTAATATGTACTGGTTCTTATTTAACTCAGATTGGTCTAGAACTCATTATACAGCCAAAGAAGACCTTGGATTTTTGATCCTGTACCTCCTAACTGCAGAGGTTACAGGCTCTAGGCAGGCACTATGTAGTTTAGTGATAGGGATCACACCCAAAGCTCTGTACATAGTAGGTAAGCACACCAACCCCTCCAGACAGCTCCTGCCCTCTGGAAATTCATGTCCTGCCACATTTTTGTTTTTCCTTCTTCCTACCCTAATCCCTATGGCGACTCAGTCCAGACCTTTGCTGTTTCCTCTAGAGAGGCCTCACTAAGGAAAATGTTTCACTATGCAAAAAAAAAAAAAAAGTGCTTCTCCTAGACTTTGCAGCAGCTTTCTCTCCAGAGCAGGAAAAAATGAAGGGCTCACAAAAGGCCTTTTCTCTCAGCTAGTGAACAACGACTCTGAGCACTTAACCATCGGGAGGTATGCTAACACGTGGAGACTGAACTGCCAGCTTGTCAAGGCCCTTCTGGGTCAAGGGTTTCTGAAGATTGCTAGGTCTGGTTTTGACTAGAACAAGTTTTCCCAAGAAACAGCTTGTCCCTAGACTAGGCACCCTCCCTGAGCCAAAGTGGGCCTAGAGATGCTAAGGACAGAGAGAACAGAAATGTCAGTGGCTGGGTTGGGTCAGCAGGCACACTGGGGTATGGTGAGTGGAGGTGAGGAGGGAGAAAGTACCCTGAGTAGCTTTTTTTTTTTTTGAAATTCGGGGAGTCTAGAGATCTTAATGATAATAGTTAACTATGAAGCTCATATGTTGAAGTCATGACATAATTGTGGAAATACAAGTAATGTAGTAAAGAAAGGGTGAGAGCAGGTAGAAGGGGGACAAAACCATAAATGTCTGACCTAATTCAAGGTTAGAAAATGAAATTAGAACTGGTGTGGTAGTGCATGCTTATAATCCTAGCACTCTGGCGGAGACAAGATGGTCACTAAACATTTAAGGCCAGCCAGGCCAGGGAGGCTCTATCTCCAATATAAAACTATAAAAACAAATGATAAATAGAAATGAGATTTTAAAATATTTTCCAAAGAATAACTGTTAAAGAAAGTAAGCAAATGGGAGAGGCCCATGTGGATGCCTAGATGATTTCTATAAAGGCACTAAGGTTACTAAGGGCAGATCTTGCTTCAAACAGGAAAGGATGCTGCTAACCTTCCACAGAGGCAGCCACCCTCAGCCACTCAACTGCCAGACCTCAGCAGTCTCTGCTGCTGTGCACATGAGCTTCAGGAAAACACACAATAACTGGAAGTGAATGGGAAAATAAACAGTTTGTGATTTCTTTTTTTTTTTTTTTTTTTTTTTTTTAAAACTTTATTTTATTTATTTATTTGCCTTGGTGTTTGCGTGGAACTGGAACTACAGACAGTCGCTAGCTGCCATGTGGGTGCTGGGAACCGAACCCGGGTCCTCCGGAAGAGCAGAAGGTGCTCCCAACCGCTGAGCCATCTCTCCAGCCCCCAGTTTGTGATTTCTAATTGGGCTCATTTTGACAGGAATTGGGGATCACTTCCGCCCAACCTTATCCAGCAGAGGAGCCAATAACACACATCCTATCCCAGCAGCTTACATGTGTCTAGCCAAGGTGATCTTGCAACATCTTTCTCATCTATGACTCATTCTTCTATCTTTGATGGTCCCCCCATTACTGACTATATCAAGTTCACATCTCACCTCATGGTATTCTCTGCCTCTACTCTACTCACTTGGTACCATCTCCCTTTTGCCCCATCATAGATCCACCACAATCCTCTTCTAGTTTGAACCAAACCAATGCTTTCTTTTCTTTCTCCACAATTCTACCCAGATCCGAGCTAAAAATTCTAGACTGTTACAATTTCAATATTACTATGAGCTTCTGGGCTAGGGATGTAGTTTAGTGCATGCCTAACATACACAAGGACATAAGGATTTTGTTAGTTGCCAATTACTTCATAGGTCAGGTATGCTGGCTCAGGTCTATATTCCCCACACTTGGGAGGTACAGAAAGAGTAATCAGAAGCTCAAGGTCATCCTTGACTACACAGTAAGTTCAAGGTGAGCATAGGGTATATGAGACTTTGTCTCAAAGAAAAACTCAACTTCCGTTAGACATAAAAAAGTAAACACAATAAATGTTCTATATAATCTTGCACTGTCCAATATAACAGCAGCAAGCTACCTATGGTCATTCTCAAGGTATCTTCAACTAAATAAAAATGAAGAAAAAAATCAGAACATCAGTTGCAGTAACCACATAACAAATAGCCACATGTGACTAGTAGGTACCATACTGCATAAAATGGACCAAAAACCTGCCAGTTCAGGATGTAGTAGTGCATGCCTTTAATCCTTGCAGAGGCAGGCAGATCTCTGTGAGTTCAGATGCCAGTCTGAGACCCTTAAATTAAAAAATCCAGAAACTTCTGGTGCAATTCTCTATATGTGACTGAACTGTAGTCTCGGATATACTAAAAATTATTTTGACATTGCTTATTAAACTTGATAATCCAGATCTTCTCATAGAAAAAGAGTAACCAGAACCCAGAAGACAGCCTACCTTAAGTCATCGGCCAAGTTCCTATCTTATCAGTGATCCCAAAGAGCTCTATAAAGTTTACAAGGAATAGCAACAAGGCATGTAAAAGAGGAATGAGCAACAGGACCTTGGAATCCTTTCAACCAAGCACCACAGAAACTAACTAGTCCGCCTGATCCATACTATGGCCTCTGCTAAGCTCTGGGGGGTCCATACAAAGCAAACAATGGCCCAGTCCCTCCCCTGGGAATGTCAGTACACAGATTAAAAACAAAGGGAGACATAAAGAGATACGTGTCAAGAGAGAGGCACACTGTGTTACAGAGTTCAAAAGCCAAGAGATCACCTAGAGTGGGAGGAACTGAAGGAGGCCACACTGAGTCAAGCTCAATTTCCATCCTGAATGGAAACTCCTGGACAAATGAAACCAAAATAGAAGGAGTCAGAGCAATAAAAGTGTTAAAAAAAAAAAAGACACGAAGAAAAGGAGAACCACAGAATCACATTAAGCCAATGTACCTCTAGTAAAAAGTAAACCAAAGAAGCTATGAAAAGTAATAATTATTTGAAATCCTTTCAATAATCATTCTAATAATCAAAAGAATTATACATTGATCTAGATAGCATTTTTAAAGAGTTTGCTCTACTGAGAAAGCTGATATGGACAAGAAGGCTATATAGGCTCTGTTCTCTGTGGAAATGTTAACAGCCATTACCTTGGTCAATACAACACTGAGCAGCAGCTTAGCATGCAGATCCTCTGACTCAGTGATACTGTATCATCAAAAAAGACCTACAAAGTCATCTGAAACACAAAGAATGCTTTTGTAATGGTTTTTACAACTACAAAGAATAAGAGAAACTAGATCAGGTAATAATCTAGTTACCATATGGGACACTACGCAACCAGTGTGAATTGACAGTCATAAATTTTCAATATAGACAATGTTTGTAATAATCAAAAACGTGGAGCCAAAGTTGGTAAGATATAGGATAGTTACAACAGTGTAAAATAATATATACATAGGAGGGATAGAAAAATGTTCAAATCTCAGTGGCCAGATCATGATTACTTTTGATTTTGTATGTAGAGACTGGGAAAATATGTAGTACAAATCAAATCTGGCTGGCTGACTGATCAGATAGAATGTGCAGTTGGAGCACAGCCACAGATATGCTCATTTACATACTGTCAATACCTGTGACTGCTTCTCTGATTCAATTACAGTATTGAGTAGTTGCGACCTGGCCCACAAATCTTTCTAATGTTCATTCCTAAAGCCCATTACATGAAAAGGTTGCAAGTTTCTCAGTTTTCCAAATTCTCGATAATAATGAATGTGTTAGTATCTTTCAAAAAGGTATATTTCCAATTTGTGCCGGCCTTGACAGAACAGAGTCACAGTTTCAGATAAATTCTTGAGGGCAGAAGTTTCTGAAGAAGGTGGGGCATGATAGGGCATGATCCTAGCCAATAAAACACTAAACCTGTCATTTAGGAAAACAGCCTTTAAATGGTGTACCCATCAAAGTCAGTGATTCATCAACAGCTGTGATCTGGAGCCACTCTCATTTATAGGAGGTTAACCTAAGGTTTGGCATGTTAGTTTTCAAGTTTCCTCCTTTGAGTGAACTCTGTGACGCAACCTCCTCCCCATAGCAAAGACCAGTTGAATTTCCTTTCCAGGAAAATGGAAAGAAAGGATATGTGAATTTGTGAGCTGTGACTGGAAAGACATTGAGTTTAGGGTGATGTTCCAGGCTTCCAGAAATTAAGATGTCCATTTCCAAGCTTTTTCCTGTCTTCTACTTTACAACCTAGAAGTACAATGGGAATACAGGAAGCTGACACTGGGTAAAGTGAGGGAAGAGGCAAAAATGTGTTGAAAACTCCTGTCTCAGCCCCCAAGAAGCCCTAAAATCAATCCAGCCTTAGACCCCAGTCTCAAACACTTGGAGACCTGTCCTCAGCAGAGAAGCTCGGCCTCAACTGATAGGTTTCACTTTTAGAAAATAGCAGGTGTTATCTCTATAGGCCCAAACCCCCATATTCACAGGCATCCTTTCCCCTAGATCTTCCTGCATCCCTTCACCTCCTGCCTCAAGCCCACTCTTCCCCAGATGCACACTGCAGCTGCCTCCAACCACTGCTGACACTTCCTCTCAGCCATGAACACAGCAAAGGATAGAAATGATCTGAAGAGCAGTTTTCCTTTGAAATAAACACACTGCCATTCTCATTCTCATTCATTCTCTCTCTCTCTCTCTCTCTCTCTCTCTCTCTCTCTCTCTCACACACACACACACACACACACACACACACACACACACAAAACGAGAAAGAGATTAATCACTGGCAAAATGAGAAACAGCGTTTTCTGTATTTCAACAAATTAATGCCATGGATTTCATTTGGGGCCTCTTAAAAAGTGGAACAATTTGCATATAACTCTGCTCACTTTTTTCATTTAATTTTATTTATACTATACTATTGAAAAGAGAAAAGACACAGAATACACCAAGATGCTCAATTATTTAACAGATCATACTTAACATTTTATATTTTAACACAGACCCGTACCAACAATTGTTCTCATGAGCTTTCTGAACCATTTAGCTGCACTGCTCTTCTTCTAAATCAAATAGAAGTAATCTGTTGTCATAGCAATGCTTCTTCCTACTCCAAAATAGTTCAATACAAGCTTTGTTTCAGCAGGCAACTATCTGTCTACCCAAAATTGGTCATTATCTTCCATCTTCTTGACAAATGTCTTATTAAATTTAGCTGCCTGGCTTTTACAATCATCAGGAGACAGCATTTCTATGCCACTTCCTGGCACCTGTACAGGAAAGGGGGCTTACGGGACCTCTCAGGAACTGCCTGCAAGCATATCATAGCAAAGTCACTGGGTGGCAGCCAATCTTGGAAATCATGATGGCAACCATCCTCGGCATTATTACCCAGCTTGTTGTACAGTTTACAGAGCAACTGTCACTTACTTTACTGTATTCAAGGCAGGGCTAGGTGCTACCCATAATGCTCCTGCCACACCCTACACCACCATCAGTTACTTTATCTGTGTGTCACTAGAGGAAGTGACACTTCTCCTGTCCCTTCTTTCCCGGGGCTGAGCTCTGGTCTTCTATCCTCTTGATGTGGTATATAATAAGGTAATGAGGACAATTAAATAAGCTGCTGGAATTACACAACAACAGAGTCATGGGATATCACTGTTAGAGCCGTATGCAATGGTCCAGTGATGATATCAGAAAAATGAGAGATCATGTGCCAGTGTTAATGGGAATCTTGTATGTGTGATGCATGCTATAGTTTACCACTTAATCTTACAGAAGTGATCGAACTTGAACCATACCACTTGGCCACCCATCCCCAATATATACAAGGATAGCTGAATCGAGGTATATGCATCTACAACCTCATTCTCTGCCTTAAAGGTTATCCATTGATTTAAAAAATATGCATGAACGGGGC
This sequence comes from Sigmodon hispidus, assembly GCA_004025045.1. Classification (NCBI taxonomy): domain Eukaryota; kingdom Metazoa; phylum Chordata; class Mammalia; order Rodentia; family Cricetidae; genus Sigmodon; species Sigmodon hispidus. The sequence continues at coordinate 48,905 of PVIH01011569.1, forward strand.
TGGAGAGATGTCTCAGTGGTTAAAAGCATTGCTGATCATCTAGTAGACCTAGGTTCAATTCCCAGCACCCACATGTGGATCACAATCATCTGTAACTCCAGTTCTGGGAAACCTAATGCCCTCTGCTAGCCTCCAAGGACACCAGACACATACATGGTATACAGACAGGCAGATAGGACACAAAACACCCCCATGCATAAAATAAATAAATATTAAAATGCATATGCATGACTTAATTGCTTTTGGCTGCTGTTCTTTCAAGCTCTGATCTTTATTTCATGCAGCTATGGTCAGTGGTATCTGCAACCTACTCCATATACCAACTTGGATGGTTTTCATGACACACTATACTATTATGAGAAATGCAAAGTGGCATTCGCCAAGGCCTTTCAGAGACAATGGGAAAAACAGATCTCCAGGAGCAACTCCTTTCTTTTATCTGTCTTCTATTTTTACTTATGGTCATTTTGTTTCTGTAATCAAAACTAAAGGTTTACTTCATAAAAAACAAGAGACTAAAAGGGGAGGGGCTTGCATTGACATGAAATGACACTGGTTCACCTGCTCCCACTTCTCGAAAATTCTCTGCATGGAAGCGAAGATGATGAGAGAGAGCTTATTTGGGAAACGTAATCAGAACTAGGAACTGCCCTAACAGGGCTTGAAAATAAGATTTCACAGCACCGTGTAGGCTCAAGAGCTGAAGCTGAAAACTTCCATTCCCGCCCGGATGTGCCCAAATGCAATTTGCCGCTCAGTAGGACATCCCACTTCACATAGTCTGATTCCGTTCAAAAATCTAATAAAAAGAGACAGTAGTTGTGATCGTTTCTGTCGCTTGGTCCTTGTGAACACTCATAGTCTACAGAATGCAGATACTTTTTCTATCTCAGCAGAGTGAGCAAAAGGGATTACTTAGAACACCAATGTAACTATTATCTCAATCTTCCCACACCGATACCTGTCACATAATTATGGCCCCAAGCCTAAAAGGAAGAAGGAAAAGTCAGAAGATTTGGGTCAAGTCTCAAAGAAAAGAAAGCAATCGGAAGAAGCCTATGGGTCAGAAGTCTGTCTCATCCTCCAAAGTCCTTAAGGCCAATGAATAACAAAGCCCTGACCTCCAACTCCATGCCCAAACAGAGAAATGTGGAGCTTTTAATAGTGTCTGAATGCTGACAAAAGCCTTAGACACTTGGATATGAGGTAGTTAATTTAAACATTTACTCCAATTCTTTAGCTGAAAATGTACAATTGTGACTTTAAATGTGCTTCTTCCCTAGGGCTCAAAATCCAATTTACGCAGTCCACCTAGGATTATTTTGTTAGCAGCATGCCACTCTCATTGATCTTCCATAGACCAAGTTGCTGGGAGACACCTATTTGAAATATATGATAAATGGATATAAAAAACATAAATGATAACTTATTACACCTAATAATAAGTCTTAAGATACATAAGGTAAAAGTTGACTAAAAGAAGAAACGGATAAATCTACCCTCGTGACAGTAAACAACAGCTTTTCCAGTGGTTGGTAGGCAAAGCAATTCCTATAAAATTCTAACCAAAAAAAAAAATCAAGTAAAACCTCTTATTCCCATGCAAACTATTATCAAATTTAGAAAAAGATGAAACACTTACCCCACCCATTATATGAAGCTAGGAACATAAATTTATTGCCAAAACCTGAGGAGAACAAGATGACAAAGCAAACTGGAGGCAGATTCACTTAGGAATACAGCTATCACCCCCCAAACATTAGCAAGCCATGTCCAGGAACTATAAGGAAGATAATAATACATCATAATCAAGGTGATTTGATTCCAGGAATGCCAAGTCAGATTAATATTAGACAATCAATCATTGTAATATGTTACTTTTAAAGACTAAAAACAAAAGTGATGTGATGGTCTTAGTTTTTGAGAGTCAGTAAAATCCAACATTCATTCATGACTTTTTTTTAATCTTAGCAAAGTCAAGAACAAAAGGACCTAATCTGTGTCATTAAGCAAACCTACAGCATCACCACACGGAGTGGCACAAGACTCAAAGCATATCCTTTAAGGCAAGAACCCAATAAGGGTACTAACTGCTGCTACTTCTACTAAATATTGTACCAGAACAATAAGACAACAAAGGGAAATACTAAGGGGGCTGAAGAGATGATTCCAACAGTTAGGAACACTTGCTGCTCTTGCAGAGGATGATAGTTCATTCAGTTCCTAGCACCAACATGGTAGCTCACAGTACCTAAATGTAACCCCAGGTGAAGGGGGTATCCAACAGGTATGCACATGGTGCACATGCATGTATGCAGGCAAGACATTCATATACATAAAATAAATCTTAAAACAACAGTAAACATAAAAATACAAACTAGCTGCCAGTAAAGCCACGATTCCAACATAGAGAACTCAAAAGAATCCCCAAGGAAATTATCATTAACTTAAAAGTACTTAGCAGGGCAGGAGAGATGGCTCAGAGGTTGGGAGCGCTGACTGCTCTTCTGGAGGACAGGGGTTCAGTTCCCAGCACCCACATGGCAGCTCACAACTGTCTGTAGTTCCAGTTCCAGGCAAATAAATAAATAAGTTTTTTTTAAAAAAGGTACTTAGCAAGGTTTATAGCTAGAATCTTGAACAAAAAATCAATCATATTTCTAGGCACCAGCAATTAACAAAAGTATATGCCAGTTAAAAGGGAAAAGAAAACAGGTACCTGGTTATACCCCTGGGCTCTGGGTCCAGATCACCTGTTTTCTAATTCAAGTTGGTTACATGACTCTGGACAAGATAATTCACCTTAAGAACTACTATGAGTATTAAATGAATTAAGACACATAAAGTACTTAGACAAGTGCCTAGCACAAAGTGATAACCAAATGGAGCTTATGATGACTGTGAAGAAACAGCTAATAGGCCTAGTACCCAGAACTCTACTGGACTCCAAACAACTCCAGGGATGAGAGTCACAGAGCTACCTGTCACAGGAGCCAGTGAAACTTGCCCATGTTTTCCCAAAGGGTGGATGCGGAGCTCCCACACCCAGCATACAGCTCATTACCCACACACCCTGCTGTCTACAGAGTAATTAGCAGAAGCACACACCCTCTCTCTGGAGATTTCTGCCCTAATCTTAACCAGTTCTTTAACTGGCAGTAAAAGTCAACAATCTCAAGCTTCCTGGGAAGATGAAATCCAGACTTCCTGGTAGATAGCCTTCATTATCCAAAGAAAAGGCATATCTCAGCCCCATTCAGACAAAAGCCAGGCGCTGTCCATGGGTTATTAGAAGAAAGGTAATGTTACTGACTCTATAACAAAAGGCTGTGATATATTTTTAATACTTCCTACATATCACATAGTATCCTCAGGGCTTTAGAAATATTAACTCTTCATGGATTTAGGATAAGTCATGAACTGGCATTTTAGAGCTCATTCTCTATGGTGGGATGCCTTACTCAGCCTTAATGAGGAGGGAAGGGCTTTGGTCCTGCCTCAACCTGGTATGCCAGCCTGTGTTAACTACCCAAGGGAGTGACTGCCTTACCCCCTATGAGGAGTGGATGGGGGGAGGCAGGGGAAGTGGGAGAAGGGGAGAGGGAACAGAGGTTGACACATTAAAAAAAGAAAGAAAATTAATTTAAAGAAATAGAAGTGCTGCTAATCCAGAAAGAAAGATATTAGCTCTTGGGCAGGAGAGATAGACTGAAGCTGAGTGTGTGCTGCTCTTCTAAAAGACTCAAATGTGATTCCTTGCACCCATGTCAGGAGACTCACAAGCACCTGTTCCTCTCACTCCAGTGCCCTCTTCTGGACTCCACAGATGCCTGCACTCACATGCACATACCCACTCACAGACACACACATACACACACATTCTTAAAAAATCTTAGAAAAAGAAACATTGACTGAATTCTTCAATAACCCGATGGAGTAGATAGACTTACAAGTATGTGCCAGGAAGTATTTCATTGGAACCCACCTGTTTGGGCTTCCACGCCTGGTCCCCAGGTAGGGGATCTTGTTCCTTCTCCTTTAACACCTAAACCATTTGGCCTTATAAAAAGAACCTGAATATTGTGAGATATTTGATTATACTGTGTAAAAATACATCATTGTGAGTGGTTTAATAAAAAACTAAATATCTAATAGCTAGGCAGTGGATATAGGAGGGAATTCTAGACAGATAAAGCTCTGGGGAAAAGAAAGGGGAATCAGCTGGATACAGAGGAAGCAGGACATGCAGGAGAAGAGGTAAAAGCTGTGAGCTAGTTAGAAATAAGCCTAAGCTATCGACAGGCCAAGCTTTCATGACTAATAAGTCTCTGTGGCATTATTTGGGAGCTGGCGGGACAGAGAAAGTTTGAACATGTGCTTGAAACAGCAAAGAAGGAAAAAAGAGGCCACCCTCCCTGCCATAATGGGCTGGTACCTCTTAAACCACTTCTTTGTTATAAATGTTCTAAGTCCAATTTGTCTATTAAAAAAATAAAACAAGACTTACAGGCCCATGCCATAATATTTTTTTTCTTTAAAGCTTTAGGACTAGGAATGAAGGGTCATTATAGAGTTCTTGCTTAGCAAGCAAGAAGCACTGAATTCTACCCCTATTACCATAAACCTTGAACAGGCCTGCAATCCCAGTACTTGGGAGGTGGAGACAAGGAGGATCGCGACTTCACTGCCATCCTTGGCTATAAAACAAGTTCAAGGCCATCCATCCTGTGTTGTGTGAGACCCTGTCTCAAATGGGAAAAAAAAAATCAAAACTATCATTCTTCTAAATGAAGTGTGGAGTTTTACAGATTATTAGCCTCAGTGATATTTAAGAGAACATAGAAAAGTAAAAGGAAAATTATACTAGAATTAGTTATGTATCTACTTAACTCTTAAAAGTTTACAAGAAGATAATAAACATGTACATAACCCATTGTTTAGAATATTCTGTTCAGGAAGCAAGAGAACACTCATTCTTATAACTCTAACATAGAGTAATAAAATAGGAACATCTCATACATACTTCAATCCCTTGTTAACTTTTAGACTTTATTTGATGTTTATACATGTCTTTAGAGATCACAGCCCTGAAATTAAATAACAACAGCCACTTTAAGGAAACACTTTCTGACATGGGACTAACAGCAAAGAAACTCCATTTTGATATAAAATCCCACAGGAAAACAAAAGCAATGTGCATGCTGAGCATGCTGAAATGATGTGATGCTGACTGACCCATCTAGAATGGGTCATTAAATTTTTCCCCATTTTCACATTTCTGGCACATTCAGTCCCCCATCCTGCTCAGTTTCTCCATTCTACTAAAAGAGCAAGAAATGAACTGATGTCCTAACACATTGAAAAGCTGTGCCAATACTGCCTGCTCCAACTCTCCCAGAAATGCAGAAACAAGTCTTAAGGAAGGGAAGTGACTTACGCGACTTGGCAGGTGATGGGTAGGTCTCCTGAAACAGTTGATCACCCAGCAAAGAATAGATGTCTTCTGACCAGTTCTCTAAAAAAGCTTACAGAAAATTGTCAACAGGCTCATCACAGATACAAAATGTAACTGTGAAGGTCCTTCTATTACTTCAGCACATACAGATCAACCCTAACCCAAAAAGCAAACCAAAAAAGAAAAAAATCCAAAATCCAAACCTTTTTGTGTGCTTATATGATCTGGTAGTAAAAGCATATGCAGAAAATACAAAATCTGAAAATCTCTGAAATCTAAAGTTCTTCTGTTGCCAAGAATGTACAGATGAAATAGTCAACCTCTACTTAACCATACCAGCTTTGGAATCAACCAGATGTTAACTATCCACACCAGCTTGACCATTTTCTAGCTGTGTGATTAAGACACGATACTTAACCAATGTGGATTTTACTTTTCTGGACATAACCTGGAAATTCCCGTTTATATATCTATACATTCCTCAAGATGCCTGACCTATGGTATTATAAAACAAATGTCAGCTGACCATTACCACATCCTCAGCACTGTGTGAGACCATGACTCAAAAAGTTCAACTCCATTTCACATTATACCAGCCTATTCTAAGAAAACCCCAAACTTAGGTCTGAACTACCACCAATAAGAAATAAGGATCACAGAACAAACAAAAAGCCCACCTGCTGATGATTTTGGCTGGCACCATTGCATTCATTCTCAGACCCACATAAAACTAGATATCTCCAGTCTCCAAGGTACTCTTCATAAAAGGAAAATGTAGAACAACTGGGAAAAGGGGAGGTCGGAAACACACCAGGTCTGAGAAAGAAAAAGCCTTAGAAGCAATGGAAAAGCACTCTAGGAAACAAGACTCCCAGCTACTCTAAGGAGAAAGCAGCCATGCTTGGTCTTTGAGAAGGCAGTACTATCCTCTATGCAAGGTCTTAAGAAAGGAGATGGTTAGCCAGGCACTAGAGAGGCAGAGTAAGGCAGGTCTCTGAGTTTGAGACCAGTCTGGTCTACAAAGTGAGTTCCAGGACAGACAAGACTGTTTCACAGAGAAAAATCCTGTCTCAGAAAAAAAAAAAATGAGTCTTACCCATGCGCCAGAAAATAACTTCTTCCCCAGACTCTCAAAAAGAGCTCTAATTAAAGTCCATGGGTCACACACAGAAAGCCATAAAGGTAGGTGAGGGGACATATGGGGAAAGATAGGTTTTAGTAGGAGAGGGAGAGATGATCAAGGAGAATGAAAGCTGAAAAGAACTGTTAAAAACCAAACACACACACACAAAGAAAGAAAGAAAGAAACTTCAGTCCCTCTCTCTCTCTCCCCCAAAACCACAAGGAAGCCCGGAGGCACAAAGCACAAAATGGAATTCTCATTAAACTTTTAATATGGGCCATTAGGTTCACCCATCCTTCAAATGAAACAGTGTCATATAACCTCAAAGGGTGATGGCATGACAGACCATGACACTGCTACTCCTAAGTGGTGTGGCCTTGGGTGAGTAGCTTCCTCCATGAGCTTTTATCCCTTCTGTAAAACAAAGGTCATGAACTCAAGAACTCAGAAACTCGGCTCCCTCTTACCTCTCCCATTTTCTGGACAAGAGTTCAGTACAACCTGCCACCTAAAAATGCAGTAATCTGACTACAAATGAGCCTTGACAATAAATTCCCCGGAGGCAGGAGCATGCACTGTGGTTTCTCCCACTTCTCAAGCTAGGCCCAGAGTAATTGCTTAATAACTGTTAAATGATGGAGATTCACCACACAGTTCTTAGCATATAAGAAGCTTTTTGCATGCCAAACAGGTCTCCTCAAACCACTCTCCCACTAGACTTTTTAAATATGGCACATTTTTCCCACCCCTGGGCTTTTAATACAAAGAGGCATTGCACAAGAAAACAAAGTTCCTTGTCATATTATGTGACAGTGATTGAATAGCTAGGTAGCACAAATTCTGCTCTTTTACCCAGTCTGAAGCAGATCTGAGCCTGAGTGCTTGTACCCCGCCCATCCTACAAGTTGTATGATTCAGGGTGAGTCAGTTAATGGAGCTCATTGTGAGGCCCCACAAAGGGGATGACTATTATGGAAGAACTCCTGAATTTGACATCACAGGTAGGTCTGACCTCACTCTAGACAGAAGCAGAGCTCACTGGCATGCCATGAGACAAATCATTTATACTAAAAGTGGAGCCCAAGCACTTTGGGAATGCAGAGGTGGAAACATCTGTGTGGAGATATTAATTCAACACACAGACACACGTCTCAGTCTAGGCTCTCAATATTTCACACAGTCTCTACAGTAGTGGTGGACTCCTAATTCTGTCTGCTGACTAGAATCATGTGAGGAACTTTAAAAGATGACTATAGCCAGACAGACCTCTCAGTCCATATACATGTAAGAACAGCAGCACAGTAATTTCTCCACTGCTACCACCCTTTGCCTCCACGCAGGCTGCAAAATACCTGGGGCACAGCCTTCCTAACACAGACTATTTTCTCAGTTGCCAAATCTTTTCTCCATGGAATATTTTAACAATAACCAGTCTCAATCACCTCCTCTCTTTATTCCTATTTACACCTAGTGACACAACCCAAAATGGCTGCATGCATATGAAACATGCATTCCACCAATGAGCTACATATACCCCAGCATCCTTTGAGCCTTTAAACATTTTGCCTATTTAATCTGTTTTGCTAGGGTAGGAGCCCAGAGCCTGACACATGCCAAACGAGTGTTCTACCATCAAGCTACACCCATAGGACTTAATATTTTTCCTAATTACTGTTAAAATCCTTACTTGCAGCAAATTAACATAATACAGGATGGTGGCAAGTAATAATTTAATGTGTCCTTCCCTCAACACTGAGAAATAAGGACTCTTTGGTATATGTTCTTCCAGACTTTTTAGAGTGTGTTTATTTTTCTAAAAAGTACCTATAAAAGGTTTTTCTATTATAAATATTGTTCTGCTCTTGTTTCTTTTCATTTTAATAATGTACAGTAACAGCTTTCAAAGCAGTTACAGAGGCCTCCTTATAAAGTCACACAATACTCACTGACCAGATTTACCATTCGCCTACTGATGGATTCATTCCCAATGCTCTCTGTTTACCAACTGCCAGAAAGGGCCACACACACAAAGGTCTTCACACATTAACATTTATAGGGTAAATATTTAGAGGTGGGTGGAGTGGTTGGCAACAGAGGATAAGCCTTTTCTTGATCCCTTCTGGGCCTCTCCTGTCTCAGCCTTGCTTGGCAGAGGACCAGTCAGTTCCTTTCCTGAAACTCCAGCCACTCTTGGGTATCACCCCACTTTCCCCAGTGTCTTTCCATGTCCAATATGGCTGCTACCTTGCTGAACAATCTTTTGGTCCCTAAAAAGTAACATTCCCTAACATATTCTTCTACTTTTCTTCTTTTATAAGCTTGAGGCAAATGCCTCCTGAACTGACATTTCTAGTTCCCAACCACATCTCAATTGCCGAGGGAATATTCCAGCCTCAAAGGTCTAAATGTCTCAAACACTTGAAATTTAAACAAATCCCAAAACGCACTGGTGACCTTTTTTCTCTAAGTCATTCTCCTCATCTGAAAAGCAGAGATTGAACAAAACTCAATTAACTAAAAAAAAATTTTTTTAAAGAGACAGGAAGGAGCCAGGGACACAACACACGTGACAGTGCCTGGCGGAATTTACAAAGTCCTCAGCATCACACAAACTGAGTACGGTAGCACGTGGTTATAATCCCAGAATGCCTGGAAAGCCACCAATCAGCGATGGACACGAGAAGGCCAGCCTTAGCTACACACAGTTTGAGGCCTGTCTGGGGATGAAGGAAGAAAGGGAGAGAATTAGAAACGGAAGGAGGGAGGGAGGAGGGAGAAAGGGTGGATTTCCTAGCGTGTACCAGAAATTAGAAAATAGAAAAACTGATTTAAAAGAAGCAGACCTCACATGTAAGGAATGCGAACTCTCAGGGAGGGGCAAGGTATAAACAATAACATAAGGCAGAAGAAAAACAGGCTAAAGTCCTTAAGTCAGGCTTGGAAGCCAGCTTCATGGAGACTGTCAGAACCAGGCCTTGAATTTCAACAGGAAGTAAAGAGTGTATGTGGCTGAAGGTGCAGTGGAAACAAAGTATAAACTCAGAGAAGCACGGAAGGACACAGTGGATGTGACTCATTCTGAAAGTCCAGGGAAGCACGTCTAACAGGAAGCAAGGTTGAAAGGGTTGGGAGCAAAATCACAACAGATGCTCAGTTTTAATGTATGGAGCTCAGGCGTTGATTCCCTAGAGGACTTATGTATTCACCAAGCCTGCCTGTGTTCCATCTCTGAGTGATTTGATAAGTGGCTGACTAGAAAATTACTCTAAAAACATTTTGAACCTGAACAGATACTCCCTGGGAAACATGCCTATAGCTGATTAGCATCGTCAGCCAAGAACACCATAAAGTATATGCACCTCTTTGTCTACCATCTCCACAAAAGACAGCTGGGAGCAGTTGATGAGTTTTCAAGAATGTATCATTCTTGCAGGAGCAGGAACAGTGGATAGAGCAGGAAAGTTATTCCAAGCAGGGAATAGCCATCAGGAGACTGCTGTAAGAAGACAGCAGATACAGATGATGGTGATGAAGAAGAATTTGATAAACTAGGACAGGAATAAGAAGAAAAGGAAGAGATAGACTGAAGAAAAACTGAAAAGGATCGAAGAAAAACTATGTAAACGCTAGAGCTGTCGGGCCATGCTGAGCCTGCTTCTGCCTTCCCAGAGTCCTCAAGGGGCCTTTAAAGTCATACATCTCACATCAAATGGCTGGGAGAGTTGGAAAGAAAAGCATGAATTGTTATGGTAATCTTCCCAGAATGTTCTTTAGTTCTAGCTAGTGACCCAGGTTTAATAATTGCTACATTTTCCACCCCCTTCATAACGATTATTCTGAATGTTAATTAAGGGTTTAACGTTGTTTAAAGGATGATTCTGCTTGATTGGTATTTTATTTACAAGTCTGTGCACAAACCTTCCTTCATTTGATTCTCAGGCTTACCCTTTGCACAAAGAAGGACAAAGGTCATCTATCCATTACAGACAACATCCCTGGTCATACCTCTGAACATTTGCTATGCATAACCATTCTAAACACTTCACAAGCAGTCATTTAATTCTTATAAGAGTCTCCTAAGATGGCTCAGGGGTTAAAAGCACTAGCTGTTCTTCTTGGGGACCAGGGTTCAACTCCTAGCACCCACCTGACAGAAAACTCATAACTAACTGCAAATCTAGGAGCTGGTGTCCTTATTTGGTCCCCCTGAGTATATGTAAGGTGCACAGATGTGCATACAAGAAAAACAGCTATACACATAAAAAACTATTTAAAAATTATTCTGGGCAGTGGCAGCAAACACCTTTATTCCCAGCACTTGGGAGGCAAAGACAGGCAGATCTCTGTGAGTTCAAGGCCAGCCTGGTCTACAGAGTGAGTTCCAAGACAGCCAGAGCTACACAGAAAAAAATCTCAAACAAAAAAAAATATCAAAAAATCAAAAAGCTGAAAGGAAAAAAGGAACATCATGAGAAAGATACTGGTATTACTACCATTCTAAGAAAAGAGACCCAGGCACTTCACAGGTACATTTACCTGGCAACAAACAGGAGAAAAGAAGGAGCTTTGGAAATCTAAAGAAAAAAGAAAACAGAAATAAACCAGGCCCAGAAATGTCAACAAACGTAGCCAAGTTAGAAACAGCAGTGCTGAGATTGAAAGCCAGTTAGTTTGGCGTTGGGGCCTGTATATTTAACTAGCCACCATATGTTCATTCTATAAGAAGACTGAAGCACAGACAGGGTACTTGACAATACATACGAAACAACTCGGTATTGTCAAGCAGTTAGGAACAAAGCTAAAGCCAGGACCCGAGTCTACCTGGTACTTAACCCAGTACTCTCTCTGTTACTTTGCCCTTGTTCAAGTCCACTGTGGTAACGGATAATCTTGGCCTTTTTCTTCTTTGACCACTATTGCTTATGCTTGACAAGCTAACTTATGATCTGGGTCTCAGATGCCAGTCTCTTTCAGGAAGGAAGCAATGGCCCCTTTCTCACCACAGCTGCATGTGTAATGCAAACAGCATCTAGAGTCAGGCCACACTGATTCTACACAGTCTCCTGTGCTCAGAGACGCTTCCTCCCATGCTCTTATGGCACCTGCCCTTGACAGGCAACAAGACCTGGCTCTCCTGTGGAAAAGCGGAGGCAAGGGGGGAAGAAGGCACAAAGGAGTCACTATATCAAAGTGGTACACAGGTAGGCTGCAGCCAAAGGATCCTCATTTTGAAAACTGCTATGGGTAACAATGTTCAAAATTCACAAGACTTCTGGGGCTGGGGATGTAGCTTAGGGGTATAAAGTACAAGCGTGTACAAGGTCCTGAGTTTAACCCCACGTGCCACAGAATTCTGTGAACAAAAGCAAAAGTCTGGTTCCATTTTATGCTGCAAGACTTACAAGTGTAAGAAGGGTTAGACACAAGCCGCTTCCATTTAGCTGTGCAAAGCTGCCACAGGCAGACATGCAAATCCACTGGGCATCTGCTCAGAGTTCTTAGGTTCTGTTGTCCCCAAACAGGAGATTGGACAGAGATAGGTGGATGAATAAAAGATTTGATGAAGAAAGAATGTGCTTCCAGGAGAAGAAGGAGCAGAGCTGAGAGAAAGTTCAATGGCATCTCTGCTATACAGACTGGAGCACTTACAGGTAGCTCGCTTGCATAGCTCAGGCCTCTTTTTGGTTTTTTTACACATGCTGTGTGTTACCATGCTGATCTTGGTGAAGAGGTTTCCAGTCCTTCTCACAGCCAATGGAGCTCTTCATACACTCATTTTGACCTCACTCTCTAACTCCCTCTCTTCTGCCACAACTTTTGGAGAGTCATTTCACCTCTGAGTCTGTTTGCTCGTCTAGAAAATGAGGGATGCCAGGTGTGGTGGCTCATGCCTTTAATCCCAGCACTCAGGAGGCAGAGGCAGGCAGATCTCTGTGAGTTCAAGGCCAGCCTGGTGTACAAAGTGAATTCTAGGACAGCCAGGGCTGTTGCGGAGAAACCCTGTCTTGAAAAAAAATAAACAGAAAATGAGGGAGGACAGATACCTCTGAGCTAATCTCTGAGGGAGTTCTGTTTGTTTTATTTTTCACTCTTTTCTCCAACAATTCAGCTGATTCAATAATTGAAGAAAGTGCTGCTAGAACATCCCGTGTCTGCAAGTCAAAAAGGAGGAACAGAACTAGAAACAAGTGACAATGATTGATAAATCCAAGGTGACCTTGCTGCAAATGAAGTAATACATGGGCAGTAGCATTAGCACCATGCCTGCAGCATACTTAACAAGTATTCAAAAAGGTTACAGATTAGTTTGGGGCATGGTGGTGCACACCTGTAATCCTGGACCTCGGAAATGGAGGCAGAAGGGTCCTGAGTTCTCAGAGACAACCTGGACCACATAAAAAGACAAGCATCTTGTCGAAAACACAAAGTCACACATGTTATTATTACTGTCAACTTTTCGAGGAGTGTGTAAGATAATGAAAAATTACCGTGAGCTCCTCCTCTGAAATCACACACTTCTTTGTCCATCAGACCCTGTTCCTGGTTCACAGTAGTTCAAAGGCCTGCAGGAGACCCAAAAGGCAAGAAGAGCTTCTGTATGACAATCATGCCAGTTAGACTGCTATGTACGCCTATCATCCCAGAATTGAGAGTCAGCTATGCTTAAAAGTACATGACAAGCAAATGAGAGAATGCCACTGATGCCACTAATAAGGGAAGGCATGAAGAATGTGGAAGGCAACCCTCAGACGGAGAGGTCATTGAGGGTGGACCCTCCCACTCATGCCCAGCTTTGGACCCCACCCTCATTTCTCTAGTTAACACATTTTAAGAAAGGGAAACATCCCAATTGCTCCTCCTTAAGATTCACAAAGCTGTTGGAAAGGAAAGCAGAGCTTTGTTGAGGCCCGTTAAAGGAAAGCTCCTGACAATTCTCCTTCAAGTACATGCTCCTGAGTTAAGAGAAAGGGATCTGAGCCCAACCTTTAGCTCTGGGTGAAAACGATGTTCTAAACTACACAAAGGTGAGGACATCACAAAACATGCTATCGTCACCCTCCTTGCCCTCAATCATTAGCCCACTTGTGCCTGCCACTGTGCCAGGAGGACTAATTAATAAGATAATCCCACAATCTTTTCCCACAATGAACTTGCTGCTAAGGCCACCCAGCTTTTCTGACATGTAACTCAAAAAGTGTATTTCGTTCCCTCCTTTTTCTTACTTCTTTGGATAGCAGTTAAAATCCTAAGCATACACAATAAAAACTTCAAAATAAATCCTACACCAGGCAATGATGGCTCGATCCTTTAATCCCAAACTAAGGAAGCAGAGGCAGGCAGATCTCCGAGTTAGAGACAGCCTGGTCTATAGCTGATGCTACACAGTGAGCCCCTGTCTCCAAAAAAATATAAAAATAAAAATAAGCCCTACATATGCTCACCCTGACACCTAGTATTTACATTCTTTCTCTGATATTCCCCTTCCTGCCCATGCAGCTACTTGCAAACTTACATCCAGCTCAAAAACCATGGCTTTTCTTCCTCTTCCTCATTTCCCTCCTCCTCCAGGCAGCTGCCAGGATCTACAACTTGGCTGGCCTGTTGTTTTCTCTAGAACTCTAATAAAATTTTCTCTTTTATTTTATGTGAATTGGTGTTTTGCCTGCATGTGTAACTGTGTAAGGGTGTCAGATCTTGGAATTATAGACAGTTGTTAGCTGCCATGAGGATGCTGGGAATTGAACTCAGGTTCTCTGGAAGAACAGTCAGTGCTGTTAACCGCTGAGCCATCCCTCCAGCCTGATAAAATGTTCTTTATGCTTGCTTCTGAATCAGTTTTTAAGTTCTATTATTAATGAAACTAAAGAACCCCAAATCTGGGCCAGTCAGAGCAGGTCAAGTCTTAATCCCAGGTTGCAGTGAAGTAACCGTGGAAATGGAGGATTTAAAAAAATAATAATAACAGGTGTGGGCCACAATGTACTTTGCAAATTGTTTTTCAGGACAGACCCAAAGCAGGGAGTAAGAAATTTGGGAGGCTGATCCAAGCCTGGTTTCCACATGCGTCCATCTGAGCAAACACTGTCCTAGCTGTGAAATGAAACGTGGCCAAACAAGAATAGGCTGAGGACACCCAGGGACACAGCAGCCTTCACATTCTTTGCAAATCCAACTCAGCCTTGGTCAACAATAAGTCATCCCTAACCTTGGCCCAAGACAATAATGTCCCCTAAGAGGCCTTTCCAGGGAGGACAGCCACAGGGCTAAAGGTCAATCTCCTTTCTTCACTTACTGGCCAAAAAAAAGAAAAAGAAAAACTCCTACAAGCAAGCAAGGACATAACCTTGGTTTCTAGCTCACAAGGCTATTCTTATGAGAGCTGGATGGGGCAGTTATACAGTGGAGACTCACAGGTAAAATGAGTCACCGTCCTCTGCGTGTCCATATTTCTCATGGCTGGGAATGAGAAATGCTCAGGGGAGAAGCATCAGCTGGTAGCCCAGGGGGCCCAGTATAAAAATGTTCAAGATAATAAGGTACTTGTGCAGGTGAGTCTCAGCAACATTCCTGCAGGGTACGGAGAAAAAAGTGCAATGAACACAAGAAATTACAACACACCCAAGCGTCTGAAGCTTCAATAAAGGGAATCTTAACAAATGCAAGCGAGAAAGGGGAAGTACTAATATGAACAGGATCCTTTACTGCGATCCTTCCTAGGTCTTACAATGGTGAGTTTGGAAAAGTTAATTTCTAATGTCTGCCCTTCCCTTGGGTTACTGTTTGCTATAGACATGGGCTTCTAACAGTTCTCTCGGGGAGCAGGACTAGAGCAGGAAAACCCCTTAGCCTCCTCAGCCCTCCACTAAAGAACTACCAACTTACCCACCATACTTGTGAATATTACCAAGGATCTTCCAAGGTGGGGGTGAGACACCTCCCAATCCTGTGGCTGTAAAGTCACGTGACAAAGGGGTAAGCCCTGGAAATCGCATTAAAATTGGGTCTCCCTCAAGTGACCAGGGTGGCTTAGACTCCAGAGCAAAGACTACTTTAAAACAGTGCTTGGTCTTGAAAGGAGAGGTTTAGCAAATACTAGGATCGTAGAAGGCACTGGGATTTGTTGGTGGTGCTGTTGCTCGGTTTTGTTCTATTTGCTGATAATGGAAGGAAAAGTATCGGGAGTCTGAGCCCCTAACAGCACTTTCCACTGCACTGGGCTTCCCTTTGAAGCTAAGATACTGGTCTGCTTTCAAATCTGCTCTTGTGGGCCTGTGCATGTACACAGCTCCACGGTAAACTACTTATCCAGTATGCACAAAGCCTTGGGTTCCACCCCCAAGCTTGGCAACAAAATAAAATGCAATAAATAAATAAATAAGCAAGCCCACCTTTCTCTAAGCTCTGTGAGTGGTTCATTCTCCCACGAACAATTTCCTCAGTCAAAAGACATGAAGAAAAATGTAAAAATAAAACCCATTCACCTTTCTCTATCCACCACACCCACCAAAAACCCACTCCTTTCATGACTTTTGCACATCTACTCACTGGTTTCCTAGACTACCAATCTTAAGATAGCTTGCACCATGGAGTCAGCCCACTGATAATAGAGCAGGAATAAGTAAGCCAAAAGGTCCCTGGAAAACCATCAGAGATACTTCTTGCCCCCCTTTTCTCCCAAAAGACTGGTTAACCTAAGGTAACCTTCATAATGCCCACTACCATGACTACTTAGGTGCTAGCTTCATGAAAACCAGTATTTCTGCTCACTACATGCCGGACACAAAGATTCCAAGGAAGCTTTTGTTAAAAAAATTCTAAATCCAGTATCAAATCCCTACCATCAGGCATCCAAGCTTCAAAGAGCAACAGGCATAATGCTAATCATGAAGGTAGTTCTCATTTCAGTTGCCATGATGGTAGTTGGGGCAACAGCAGTAGCAGTAACTGTTGACACCCACATCATCACTAACCACAGCTAAAAGATACTTAATGCATACTACATGCATACTATTTACTTCGGTAAATGACTTAACAGTTTCTCAATCTTTACATAACCCTGGTATTTTTGTATGTGATCATTTCATTTCACAAATATGGAAACACGGGCTAATTTACCCGACGTTACATAGCTAAAAGAATTTGAACTCAAGACTGTAACAGCCCACATTCCCACCATATTCCACTCCTGCCTTGAAATACACAGTACTACAATGGCTGCCAGGAAAACTAACGCCCATTGCTTGCCCACAGTGAGCCAAGACTTGTGCCTCAATTCTTGATTCAAATGACTTCATTTAATTCTCACAACAAGCCTGTTTGGTAAGTGCACTTAGTACTCCTATTTTACAGATGAGTGAAACTGATCTAGTTAAAGTGAATGCCTAAGCTCACACAGTAATGGAACTCAAAGCCAAACCTAGGAAAGAGATTTCAAAAGCTCTCCACCAGGCCCCACTTACATGAAGACAGGGAGATATTTCCATTGCCCTACTTAGTCGGGAACCCTGCTGTGTCCCAAGCCTGATGTGTTGGGTCTCAGCAAGTTAATGCCAGTAAGGAAACCTCTCTAGTCTTTCTGTGTACATGCCAGGAACTCAGGCCTAGTTACTCTAGGAAAAGAGGATCCATCTCCCTCTACAAGTGTCTCCTAGCTCCCATTTCCTTCAACCTGATTTCAGAAGATAACACCCCACCATGGACCTCTGCTAATGCTGTGCCCAGAACATCTAATAAATGTTTACTCAGAGCTCCCAGGGCCACAGTTAAAGGCTTTAATGTGCAATCTGGCTCTGTGCCTTATTTAATCAGCACCTGAATGAAATGTCTCTTTGCTAGCAACAGCCAGAGCACAGTCAGCTAGACTTTTTCTGCAAACACAGCTGGTGAACTGGCAGAGGCCATTCTACTCACAGGCAAAATACAGCCCAAGGTGACAGCAGCACTGCTGATGTGTGATGGAGATGGGGAGGTGGGATGCACTGAGATAGAATGATGGTAGGCTCACGCTTCCTTTCTCATCCGGATGATGTCATTCTCCTACACACCTGAGCACCTGCCACAGACCAGAGTTCACACTGTTCCTGCCCAGAGTGCCTGCCACACTTCTAGTACCTCCACACCCCCTGCTGCTGCCCACATCCTTTGGAACCAACCGATACAGAACAATACTCCACCTGAGTGAAAAGGTATTGATAGTTTCAATACCGTCCGTAAAAGGGGACAGAAAAAAACACAAACCCTGGGCAAGAAATATGGGGAAAAGCTGGCTGCTTAAAAACACCACACCAAGATAAGGTAATTAGAAATTGTTGTCAATATTTTTCTTTGAAAGCAAGGTTTACTGATTGGACTTTGAGATGTGTTATGTAGCTCTGTCTATACTAAAACTTACTATGTAGACCGGGCAAAGCCTTGAACTTACAGATTCAACTGCCTCTGCCTCTCAAGCATTGGCATTAAAAGTGTGTGCCACTAACCCTGGCTGACTAATTGATTTTCCTTCCTTCCTTTCTTTCATTCAATTGTTTTGTTTTGTTTTGTTTCCAGACAGGGTTTCTCTCTGTGACCTGGCTGTCCTGGAACTCAGAGATCCACCTTCCTCTGCCTCTTAAGTGTGTGATTAAAGGTGTGTGCCACAACTCCTGAGAAGGTATATTGGTTTTTAAACTCAAATTATCATCAAAAAAAGGATTTTTCTTATAAACAAATTCACACAAAGAATAGAAAAATGACAGCACTGACTAGCAAGAGGAATAGTAATTATATTCAGTGTGTGTGTGTGTGTGTGTGTGTGTGTGTGTGTGTGTGTGTAGCAGTTCTGTTTACAGTAGTTTTAGAAAGCATGAAAAATCCAAAACCCATAGCCTCAAATCTTCGAGCAGAATGTCTATTTAAAACACATGAAGTCAAAGGGTTTTCTGGCTCTCCCCTTTAAAGAACTATGCAGAAAAGGCCTTCTTCCTTTTTTACACTCAGTACTTTTAATCCAGTCTGGCCTTTGTGTACAGACAAAGAAACTCAATTTCCAATCCAACACAAAAGAAGAATTTCTAAAATAAAGAATGCAACAGCTTTCTTCATTTTTAAAAATTAATTTGTCCTTCCTTCCTTCCTCTGTTTCTTTCTTCCTCTCTTTCTTTCTTTCTTTCTTTCTGAGTCATTGTCACAGTACACAGCCCCGGCTATCCAGGAACTCACTATGTAGACCAGGCTGACCCCAAATCACATTCATCTGCTTGCCTCTGCCTCCCCAGCCGTGGGATTAAAAATATGTATGACCATACCTGGCCTGGATCTTTCACATTTTAAAATGAAATAAAAATGGGATACGAAGATAGCAGGTAAGGGCATTTGGTGCCAAACCCAACAACCTAGGTTCCAGGAACCAACTCCCAAAGCTGCCTTCTGATCTACACATGCACATGGCATGGCATATGGCGTGCGCGCGCATGCACACACACAAATAAATACTTCAAATACCTCAAAATTCAAAGTTACAAAAAATGTTGAAGGATAATATATTAATATGGGAAAAACATAGCTTTTTTTAAAAAAAAAACACAAAACTCTTTTTCCCAGATATCCAATGGCGTCTGTCCATATGGCATTCCCACTTCAGTGTGAACCTTTAAAATGGAGGTTCATACTTCCCAGCTCCCCCAGGCATGTCTCATCCTCTAATGAAATGGAGATTGTATTACATTTATTTCTTTAGCCTGATCAGAAGAGCACAGGTTCTCTTTGTCCATTAAATGAGTCCTAGAGATTGAGTTCAAGTCAACAAGCTTAGCAGCAGGTCCCTCGACCTGCTGAGCCATCTTGCCAGTCCTGAAACAGGCATTTTACATTGTAGATAGAGCGTGAAACACTCGGGAAGGAGGCCAATTTGAATGGAGTTAGCAGGTAGGAAGAGAAATGAGAAAGAAAGAATATTAAAAAAAAGAAAA
>PVIH01011570.1:6194-38453 GCA_004025045.1 Sigmodon hispidus
TCTTTTTTCCATTGAATGTTTTGGGCCTCTTTGTCAAAGATCAGGTGTTCATAGGTTTTTGGGTTAATGTCTGGATCCTCAATTCTATTCCATTGGTCCACAAGTCTGTTTTTATGCCAGTACCAGGCTGTTTTTATTACTGTAGCTCTATAGTATAGCTTGAAGTCAGGGATGGTGATACTTCCTGAGGTTCTTTTGTGAGTAAAATTGTTTTGGCAATCCTGGCTTTCCTGTTATTCCAAATGAAATTCAGTATTGTTCTTTCAAGGTCCAAAAAATATTGTGTTGGGATTTTGATGGGCAGTGCATTGAATCTGTAGATTGCCTTTGGTAGAATTGCCTTTTTTACTATGTTGATCCTACCAATCCAGGAACATGGAGAGAGCTTTCCATTTTCTGATATCCTCTTCAATTTCTTTCTTCAGTGATTTAAAATTTTTATCAAATAGGTCTGTTACTTCTTTGGTTATAGTTACTCCAAGGTATTTAATACTATTTGTAGCTATTATGAAAGGTAATGTTTCCCTTCTTTCTTTTTCAGCTCTTCTATCTTTAGTGTATAGAAGGGCTACTGATTTCTTTGAGTTAATCTTGTATCCTGCTACATTGCTGAAGGTGTTTTTCAGCTGTAGCAGTTCCTTGGAAGAATTTTGTGGGTCACTTATGTATACAATCATATCATCTGCAAATATAGTTTCACTTCTTCTTTTCCAATTTGTATGCCCTTAATCTCTTTTTGTTCCCTTATTGCTTTAGTTAAAACTTTGAGAACTATATTGAATAGATAAGGGGAGAGAGGACATCCTTGTCTAGTTCCTGACTTTAGTGGGATTTCTTTGAGTTTTTCTCCATTAAGTTTGATACTGGCTGTTGGCTTCTTGTAAATCGCCTTAATTACATTTAGGTATTCTCCCTGTATTCCTCATCTCTCCAGGGCTTTAATCATAAAGGATTGTTGGGTTTTGTCAAAGGCTTTTTCAGCATCTAAGGATATGATCATGTGGTTTTGTTCCTTTAGTTTGTTTATATGATGGATAACATTTACAGTTTTTTGTATGTTAAACCAGCCCTGCATTTCGGGGATGAAGCCTACTTGGTCATGGTGGATGATATCTTTTATACATTGTTGTATATGGTTTGCCAAAATTTTGTTGAGAATTTTCGCATCAATATTCATGAGGGAAATTGGTCTGTAATTCTCCTTCTTTGTTGTGTCTTTGAGTGGCTTGGGTATTAGGGTGATTATGCCCTCATAAAAGGAATTTGGCAATATTCCTTCAGTTTCTACTGTGTGAAATAGTTTGAGGAGTAATGGTAGTAATTCTTCTTTGAAAGTCTGGTAGAATTCAGCACTGAAACCATCTGGACCAGGGCTTTTATTTTTGGGGAGGTTTTTAATGACAGCTTCAATTTCCTTAAGGGTTATTAGGCCTGTTTAGGTGATTAATCTGATCTTCATTTAATTTTGGTAGATGAGTCCTAATGATATTAATATACAGATATCTTTTGGTTTCATCAATTTTCTCCTGCCTCTCATGTCTCTTTCCAGAATAAAATGCTACTAATTATTGGATCACTGTAATAGAATCCTATCTGAAATTCCTCTATCAGGCTTTCTTCTGTTTTTGACTCAGTAAAGATACGTATTTCTGAAAATGTCACTTGCCTGCAAAGAGACTGATATATTGTCAACTTCACAATGAAGTTAATACTGTGCCTGTAGATCACTCAAGACTGTGTATTTATCCTGCCATCCTACTGTGTATTCAGTCTGCTAAATTTAATCTTTCCTCAGGAAAGCACTGAATCCAATCCTACTCTGCCTTTAACTTCTCAATCAACTTTTAAAATCTAAGATGCATTCATAGCTTTCATCTTAAGTTATATAGTCTTTCATGGTTCTGGCCCAAAGTAAAGAACTTGTGTGCATGTATGTTGTGGTAATTATAGACAAGTACAACCAACTACCAAATTGGGTCACTCTACAGTTAGAAAAAAAGTTTACTGGGGACAAACTGCCAGGCTGTCCCACAAGAGTAGAGAATGGAAGCTAAGCAGAAAAGCAATGTGATTTTGTATTAGAGTCATCAGGGTAGGATGAGGGGATTCTTTGAGTTAATTCAGGGTGTTCAGGTTAATTGGAAACTAGACAGATCCACTTTATCTGTGGATATTGACCACTAAGGTAGAGAATGGAGATAGTGACTTTTCTAATGAACAGAAACCTGCATTACAATGTTTCAGACACTGTAGCAGTTCGGCTACTTTGGGGCCTACTCTGTTACATAACTGTAATCCTTTGCTGAAGCCAGACAACAGGTTCAAAGCAACTTTAAACAAAATAATTATCCCACAAACATTGAAAACAGTGTTTGGACATAGATTAATAAATTCAATTTGAGGTTTTGAGTGCTATACTGGGTCATTTGGGGTCAGTACAGTAACTTCTTTCTTTCAGGCCAGTAATCACAAACTAAAGACAAATGAAGATACATGGAGAGAAATAAATAATTCTAATTTGGGCTCACTCTTCATCAAACTAATCCAAGAAAAAGTTTCTGTTTAATTTTCAGGTATTTTGTAATATTTTTAAAATGTTTTTTCTCATACACTTGACTGTTCCCCTTCCCTTTCCTCCTCCTCATTTACCCCTATTCCATTCCCTAGAGAGGGCCAGGAATCCAAAAGTGAGTCAGTTTGGTCTGACACATACAGTTGAGATAGGACTGAGTCCCTCTGCCCTCAGTATCAAGGCTAAGTAAGGTGTTCCTCTATAGGGAATGGGCTCCAAGATGTCAGTTCATGCACCAGGAATAAATTCTGGTCCTACTACAAGAGGCTCCACAAACTGCCCAAGCCTTTTAACTGTCATCTACAATCAGAGGGTTTAGTTCCTTTCCATGAAGGTTCGTCATCAGCTGTCATTTCAGAGTCAGTGAGCTCCCAATAGCTCAGTTCAACCATCTCTGTGGGTCTCCTTCTCATGATCCTGATCCCTTTGCTCATATAGTCTCTCCTCCCTCTCTTCACCTGTACCCAGAGGTTGACCTAGTGCTTAGCTATGGATCTCTGGTTCTGCCTTTATCCATTGTTGGATGAAGGATTTATAATGAAAATTAGGGTGATCATTCATTTGATTAAATGGGAAGTCCTGTTTAGGTACCCTGTCCACTACTGCTTGGAGTCCTAGCCAGGGACACCTTGTGAATTCTTGGATACTTTCCTAGCACCAGGTTCTCTGTTACCCCTCAATAGCTCCCCCTATCAAGATACTATTTCTTTGTTTTTTCTCTGTGTTGCTCCTCCAACTCAACCGTGTTCTTTAATTTTCTCTTTGAACACTTCTATCATATTTATAAGGATATTTTAAGGTCATTTTCCTCTGCTTCTTATATTTTGGAATGTTTAAATTGTGCTGTTGTAGAACCACTAGGTTCTAGTGGTGTCATATTTTTCATCAATGAATTTTGCATTGGCATCTACCCATCTGTTCTGCTGATTGGTGCAAATGTTGTCTGTGTTTCAGGGAGCTGTTTTTGATCTACTAGGTACTCTTGGTGCAACTGGAGTTCTTGGAGAACTCAGAGGCAATGGCATCTCTCATACTGGGGTTCTCCAGAAGCTCTTTTGATGGAGCTCTCCAGAGGCTGTGTCCCAGTAAGCAGTTGAGATTGGGAGGATGGGTGATTTTAGGAAATGAATTGAGGCTTATGGGGTCACGTTGGGGGAATGGAGATGTTGAAAGACATGCTTGTAGGTAGGGGCCCTGCTTTCTTACCTGTATCTGAAGCTGAGATGAGTTAGGAAGGCATGATTTATGCCCTGGGGACTTTTCTAGCTGGCTTAGCTGGCTGGCTGGCAGGAGGTAACTCACCTCTTCTACTGGTATGCACTACAGGCTTTTACTGCTGCTACTAATCCCTGATTTATTTCTTAAAGTGACATTCATGCATAATGTATTAACCACTTAGGGAGTAACTGTTGCTAGGTGAAGCAATACCATCTTAAGAAGTTCAGCTGAGTCCATTTATAAAAGAAAGGATGATCTCAGTTGGGCTTGCTAACATTTGCACTTACTCTTGGAGAGACAGAAACAGACAGGAGGCCATCACATGAGTATCCAGGTAGTATGATAATTCTGCCTTAATTGCACATGGTCTCAGAAACAGGGTTAGGTTTTATAGACTTGGGAAGACTAGGAAGCTTCATCTGTGTGGCTACAAAGAAGCCCCTATCCCTGTTGGGTAAAGATTTTCCAGGTGAAGTCTGTTGGGGGAGGAACCAGACACATCCCTATAGATAACCCTTTACCTATGCCTTTTAAGGAACCCTAGAAAACTCATTAGTTCCCCAGAGTATACTGTTATGTAGTCATGCCCTACTGGGGTCTTAGAAAAAGAGGTATTTTTTATGTCTGTCGCCTCACAAAAAGTGACATAAGAATGATTGATTCTTTATTAATTTTATTTGTGAGACAGGATCTCTGTATGTAGCCATGTCCTTGGAAATCATCATATAGATAAGGATGCTTTTGAACTCAAAGAGTTCTACTTCCTTCTGTCTTTCAAATGCTGAGATTAAAGGTGTGTACCACCACTCCATGTGGGGTGATACTTTCAAAGATATAACTTGACCATCTGAACAAGTCATTTTCCTACTTTGTACTGTTTAGTCTTAGACATTGTTCTTAGACAAAGATCAAAATTGTAGCCATGAAACATCAGGCCTCATATTAGCCTACTCTACACCTTATCTGTTTCCTCTCTCATATCCTTATCTGGATACCCTTACCTACTCATACTGCTATGTTCTGTGCCTAAATCATCAGCAGGAAAATTGCCGAGAGAATGAAAAGGAAAAGATAAGCCAAATGAGAAACTGCAGTTGCCCCAGACCTCTTAGCTCGTATGAGAGACAGAAAGAGAATTTCAGTTACATGTGTTTTTCTAAACAATTTTTTATTTGTTTCTGACCACAGATTATAAAAATGTCCTCAGATACTGCTCAATATCTCTGAGTACTGCAGCTAAACTGCTTCTCAGAGCTTCTCAGCCAGCTTTGAGTAACTTCAAGTGATCACTGTGTGGTATAACTTTAGCATTGAGTAAGTTATAGTCCTCAAGTCTTTATAATGATTAACATCCATAGGAATGGAGAAAATAGTTATTTTTCCCTCAAGTGATACTTATTGATTTCACATATTGAACAAATTAGACTCAGGACTACATTTTTTAATATTGAAAAGCAGTTTTATACTTTTGATTCTTAATGCATCTCCTTTTCAACTAATGCTTAAAAATGATGAGTGTCTTAGTTAGGGTTTCAGTTGCTAGGAAGAGATACCATGAGCACAGGAACCTATATAAAGGAAAAATACTTAATTTGGTGACTTACAGTTTCAGAGGATTAGTCTATTATCATCATGGCAGGAAGCATGGAGGCATACAGGTAGGTATAGTGCTGGAGAAGGAGCTGAGAGTTCCACATCTTGATCCACAGGCAAGAGGAAATGGATTGTGATACTGGGCATAGCTTGAGCATAGGAGACCTCAAATCCCACCCCCACAGTGACATACTTCCCCAATAAGGCCACACCTACTCCAACAAGGCCACACCTACTCCAACAAGGTCACACCTCCTAATAGTGCCATTCCCTTTATGGCCATTTTTATTCAAACCACACCAGTGAAACAGTTTTCTTTGTAGTTAAGTTATATATATATATATATATATATATATATATATATATATAGTATATATATATAAACATATATGAATAATATATATATTATTTGCCCTGTTTAGTTTGTTTTGTTTTATTTTGTTGTTGTTAATTTAACACAATCCAGGGTTATTTGAGAAGATAAATGGTCAACTGAGAAAATGTCATGGGCTAGCCTGTGGATCATTTCTTGACTAATGATTGATGTGGAAAGGCCAAGCTAAAAGTGGGTGATGCTACTCCTGGGCAGGTGGTTGTGAGTTGTTTAAGAAAATAGATTGTTTTCTTGGGAAAACTATATCTTGCAAACAGCTCAGAATTCCTTAGTTCTTTATATAGGTTGAGGAATTATGAGCTCCTCCCAATTCCATGTTAGCATGTCTATTGGATAGATCTTATTCATCCCTGAAAACATATATACCTAAGTAATATTATACAGACTGAGCAGATGAAATTTATGTATTTAGTAATATGTATCTAATATGCATAAATATTTAAAACATGTTAATATATGTACATATATTTGTGTATGTGTATATAACAATGACTGACAAAGGAGTCCATGAATTTGAAAGAGAATACGGAATATATAAGTGGACTTGGAGGGAGAAAAAGGAATTGGTAAATGATGTAATTATATTATAATATCTATAAAATAAAATAAATAATTTTGAAAGAGAGAGAGAACAAGCTAAATAAGCCATGAGAAACAAGTGCGTAATTATTTTTTCTACATATTGATTTGCTTCGTGAACTACTGTACTATAAAAGTATAAAGTGAAATAAACACTTTCCTCTTCAAGTTTATCTATCTATCTATCTATCTATCTATCTATCTATCATCTGTCTATTTATCTACTTCATGCTATTTTATCAGAAAAATGGAAATTCTAACTAAGATACTTTTTCATACATCTTCCCTCTGGGTCTAGAATCAGAGACCACTGGATTCCTAGCTTGTTACCCCTCTGTGGGCCATGCTATTCCATTTTGGTTTTAGAAACTTCAGGTGTTACTTTCCCACTTAAAATCAACCTCCTTGTGTTTATGGCACAGATTTCAAGTAGGTACTAAGTTCTTGGGAAACCTTTTCATTGCTTGTAAATGTCTAGTGTCACAGGGAATACTTTTCTTAGCTAAAACAACTGTGAACCCTTTGCTGATACTAATGCTATATGGAGGTGACTTCTGAGAACTCATAGCCTAGTTTATGTTCTGGGTTGTAGCTACATTTGTATTCCTCATTTAGGAGAAGTCCACCAGACCATGCGCTTATCCTTCGTTCACATTTCAGAGGTATATTAGGCACTTACATTATACAGTCTTATCTTTGTAATGTCTGTTGCAACTTACATATTTAAATAATATCAATATCTTCCCCAAGAATTTTAATGAATAACTTGTAATCTGTCTATGTTGTCTTATAATATATTAACACAAAAGCCTGGAAAGGTGGCTTAGCAGTATAGAGCTCACACTGCTGTTGTTGGGGAGTCAAATTCTGTTCTCAGCACCCACCATGGGCAGCTTCCAACAGTCTGTAATTTCAGTCCAGAGGAGCCAACGACTTCTTCTGGTTTCCATGGGCATGTACTCGTGTGTATACACACACACACACACACACACACACACACACACACACACACACACACAATTACACATAATTCAAAATAAAACAAACTTTATATTAGTAACACATGATCAACTATAAAAATAGCTTATTTTTCTGAGATCTTGCCATACATCAGAAGAACAGCGGTTCCTTTGGGGCTGTAAAAGCTAAGTTGCTCTGTAAACTTCACCTGCCCAAGGACAAGGTAACTACCTGAAATTCTGGGAGTTACAGATCTTGGGAAATAACACCCCACATGTATTTTATTCCCTTAAACAAGTTTGTTTGACCCATCTGCAGTGGATATGCTTGATCACATGTGAGTGGGAACAATGAGGGCAGGAAATACATCAAGATTATACTTGCCCTTGATTGGACCTGATGGGAAATGCAGTGAATAGTAGGTTTTACCTTTTTAAGCCCAGCATAATATGACTTGGGGCCATCTTCTGGGAACCCGGAGGTGGTCTTGGCCAGAGTCCTTTTTACCTGGTCATTTACCTGGTCAATTAAAGGTTGCTTAGAATTTGGCTCAAAATTGTGGGCAAATTTTTTTGTCTCAGGAACCTTAGGATTAAGAGGCCACTGGAGTTGAACACAATGATATCATAAAGTAAGTGTTGTAACTCTTGCTAATCTTCAATTTTTATTTCAAATTATTATTACCTTTCTTAGATTTATCATAGCCTTCCAATTTTCTAACTTCATCAAGAAAACACTGTTGCTTTTCAGCCATGATTTATGAGGACTTCCCAGCTTTGGTGATTATGGTTTCATATTTTCTTTTGTGAAGTATCAAATTTTGAATAAGGTCTTTTAAATTATAGCTTGTAATAAAGGTTAACATTTTGTGTTTATGGAATGCATATACTAGAGAAATTTTTTTGTCCTTTTTGTTCTACATGCTCTTTTAGAATTGTTTTGTATAAACAATGGAAAGAATGCATGATTCCTAGAAATACAGGATTACTTTATTCATCAAGGTCTGTCCATTTATTTTAAATGCTGAATGATTAATAACTTCAAAGAAGTGTAGACTACCAATCACAGGGTTGGCTAATTCTTACAAATCATTTTTAATGTTCTATGGATGATTAAGTAAATCCCCTTGTAGACTTATGAGATTACCTTAAGGCTTTTCATCATTAAATTAAGCATATCTTGATCATGGTACAAAGCGATATTTATACATACACTCAAGCACTGTAGAGGCTGGAAGGGATATCCAATGTTAGGAGGGACCACAATCCCTTGAGCAGAATGGCAATTGCCCTACAATGCCCAGGCCTCATTACATTCCTTCTTTAGTCCTCTCCATGTAGAAGTGAAGTATCTGTTGTTGTTTGACAAATATCTGAAAGCCATTCATGCTGTTTAATTAACAAAGATCATTAATTAAACATCTGCAAGCACCAGGGGCTAATTTTCCTTTGCTTTGCCTCTGTTCAAGCAAGGCAGTTCTTCCAGCTCCGGGTATTAGCAGATGCAGTATCCCCTGGTGAACTTTCAGCAAGTGTGTTGACCTGAAACTAAGCCTCAGTGTTTGATCGGCTTTACTGGTGCTAAAGTCAATATCTGTTCACCATCAGTTTAGCTCTTATTTCTTAAATAATTCTAAATTTAGGATAGGACCCAAAGTGTTCTTTGTTTTGTTTTTCATATACAGCAATATCACCATCTATGTCTTTTCTTGACTCTTCTTGAGATTTCCTGACACCATCAGCCATGACAGTTCATACCTAGAAGACACTACTTCTTTCCATGCTCTATGATTGGATGCCTGTGGTTATTCTGAGCACTGACTAAGGTGGCACACATACACTAGTGTTAAGTTCTTACATTGCTCAGACTTATAAATGAACATATTGAGGCAGATTCACTTACTTTAACACACTTAAATCAAAGTGTAATTTCATTCACTGTTACAAGTTTAAAGTTAAATTTTACTCTTGCTATTTCTTTCTATGGTGTATAGCAGAAGTCTTCCCTTTTTAACTTAAAAATATTAATTCTATATGTTTATTTCTTGGGAAAGTGTTGACCTTCTATGTTGTAGGTCAGAGAATTTTGAGGGATTGATTCTCTTGTTCCATCATGTGGGTCCTGGGGTTAAAACTAAGCTTCTCAGGCTTGGCACCAGGCATCTCTATCTATATAGATATCTTTACACACACACACACACACACACACACACACACACACACACACACACTTCTTCTGAACTCTTTAAATATTATATTGTATAATAAATTTGACAGTTATTCTTTTCAGCTGAAGCAATTATAACAGCCAGGGATCCTTAACAGCTGATGACAGTAGAGAGAACTTTTGGGCCTTGAGAATCTCTTGTTTATTCTGCATGGTGGTTTCATGACGTTAAATTTTAGTTGAGCTATACCAAGATCTACAACTTAGAGTATGTTCATGTTACAGTAGGTAGGTCAACCAATAAAGAGAGCTTATATTCAGAAACCACACAGAAATAAAATGAAGTAGGCAACACCTGAAGCAATGTGGTAATTTTAAATGGAAATTTAAATGCACCTTGGTGAAACACAAATTCTAGTTTGTATTGAATGAAAACTCAGAGCCAGATATTGGGGAAAAGATGGAATATCAGAGAGAGGAAATAGACCACAATCAAATCTCACCCAGCCAACTTCTCAGGGTAAAAGATGTCTTCCAGGTTCCTCTGCCTGGCTCCTCATCACTTCTACAGAATAAAACTCTATCTTCCTATGCCTGCCTTCCCCGCCCAGTTGCTTCATTTCTGGTTCATATTCCTGGAGTTAGGATTAAAGATGGGAGCTACTACTATTTGGTAGTTAGACCTTGGACCCACAGAAACACAGAAAGTTCTCTGTCTCTGGAGTTATGGGAGAAAAGGCATAGGCCACCATCACTCCACGTCTTTCCCATGCTAGGATTAAAAGTGTGAGTTACCACTCTCTGGTCTTCCTGGCTTGACTGTGGGTGGATCTATTCTCTGATGTTCTAGACGGATTTTATTAAATATAAAATATATCACCACACCTTGGAATATCTTGACTTACAAAACCAGTGGAGTTCTCATGTACTTTGAATCCATTTATCCACACACTGGAGTGGAAAGACATTGGGAGTCTTACATTCTTGCAGCACTTATTGCTTTTCTCCTCTTGTCTCATGATTTTTCTATTACGCATGTGAACTCTTAGCATATAATGAAATATTAAAAATAATCACAAATAGTAGTGGCAAATTATTTGATATCTCCTGCATTAGTTTTATTTCTACTGATGTGATAAAGCACAAAAGCAGAAAGCAACTTTGGGACCAGAGGGTGTTTTGGGGATTAAAGGAATATTTTTTTTCTTTTCTTCCTTATTTTCCTCACACATTATGATCATGGGTAGGGGAACAGAGCATCAAGGCAGGAACTCAAGTAGGGCAGGAACTTAGAGGCAAAAGCCTGAATAGAGACCATGAAGAAATGCTACTTACTCACCTTGCTTTCTTACATAGTGATGCCCATCAATCACAGTGGGCAACAAATTTTTTAAATGCCCCACACAGACTTTCCAACAGATCAATTTGATAGAGGCATTTTCTCAGTTTAGGTGCCCTCTGTCTAGCATATATCATCAAGTTGACAAAATATAACTAGCATATCCCCTAAAATATTTGTCAAAAATGATGATCTAGATAGAGTTGGGCAGACAGTTTAGGAGGTAAAGGCAATTGCCAATGAGCCTTAAGACCTGTGCATCTGAAGACAATCATTCTCTTGGTTTTACAATCTGCAGCAGTATGCTGGAAAGCAAAGCAAGCTATCAGGGGAGCTTTCCTGCTCCCAGGGTCCCAGAGCTAGATTCTAGAAATGTAATTATAACAGATGGGAAATAGAAGTTATCAAGCAATCATCAAAATCCTCACTGTCAGAAACTTATACCCTATCTAGTCCTATATTTCTTACCTTTTAATTTATTAGTCTACATTTGTAATCTATCATGGTTGAGACTGATAGCCTCCCAGGACGAATATATAAATAAAAACCTTGTTCAGATCAATCATATGGACATTTCTCAGAGTAAATTTTAAAGTATCATTTTTTTCCTAGTCTGCTTCTCTTTGTGCCCCCATGAGATTACACTCATGCTCCATACTTGGTAACTGACTCATTATTTTGAGGAAAAGCAAGAAATTATATAGTTATATGCTGTTCTATATTTTAAAAATATAGTACATGATGGAACAGAAAATGTCCCCAGTTGCCAATAATACAAACTCAACTTGACCTTGTTTAAGGCAGCAAATGACATAAAGACACAGAAAGAGAATTAATGATTATGTTAACAGGAAAAGAAGGGATACTGGTTATATAAATCTCTAGGACCCAGAACACTCCACTAATTGTCCTCCTAGCATGTACATTCAGACCCCTGATCTCATGCTTCTTCCCACTGGCACAATTTGTCTTATAGCATTTGTTTAACATAGTTTCATCATAGTTTACACAGTCAGCATTTATATCTTTACACAGTTCTATAAAGAACTCAAACTTGTTAAATGTTAAAATTATAAAGACCACTTATTTTATTAGGTAATACCCATTTTTCATCAATAATACCATATTAATATCTATACTTCCAGGATTGTTATACTTCAAACACACATGAACATACTCTTTAAATTTAGAGAAATATAAAGTGATATTTATTTTTCATAACTCTTTGATATTAACAAACTTACTTTCATCAATAAAATTTAGAAAATCTGTCCTGACCTTCATGTGTTCCTAGATCATATGCATTTTTTGCTATGACAATTGTTACTTTTACTCCCTGCCCATTTTTTATCAAGCTGTTATTTTTATTACTTAGCAATATCTTTGGATATGTTAATATTCAATTTATATGTCTATATGTGTAAGCTTGACACTGCTGGTTTCATACTGTTTAATACTGGTGGCATTGAATGTTTTTCGTGACATCTATTTGAATTTTAAAATAATTCTGATTTACCAATGTAGCTTTGTGGCCTATAATTTTGGTTTATAGGGACTTCTTATAAACATAATATTATTCCTCTCTTCATTAAGAAGTTTATAGCGAGCCTACTTTAGATCTTTGCTTCATTGTGAATCTCTGTGTATGACTGAAATCAAATTATTATCAGTGTTTCTAATACTGTGTTTCAACAGCTCATTCTCTATTAGCTCAAAAGAGTCATAATTATTGAGCACTGATTTTCATGACAGATAAGTGTTAAAACTACATGTCAAGTAATTATTTTCTTGTAGAACAAATTATTTGATAATTTTCACTGAAGTAACTTGTTAGTTTTTACTCTCAGCTTTTACAGATCCGTGGGAACTGACTCTTTCATCAAGCACAGCTACAAAACCCAACAAAATGTCTAGAATAGTAGTTTTTGAGACTATCAAGACAAGAGAAAAGTAAAAGATCACTGAAGAAAATGAAGTAAAGATTAGTTGTACACCACCACAGCTTATTGCCTGGCTGTCTCATGCCACAGAAGAGGAATACCAGCTCCAGCTGGGAAACTTCCTCAGAAAAAGATAGAGCAGGTTGGGTCCTGAAAATCTACAAGAGCTTTTCATGGCCCTTAACCCACCTCAACATGAGAACTACCCACACAGAGTGCAACTACATCACAAAACAAAAACAATGTGATGATGCCATGTACTACTGTGGTGCAAAATCTGGAGCACTGTGGCATTATAGTTCAAGGTTGTAGTGACTTAATGCTTATTTGAAGTGTTGTGATGACAACAATTCTGCATAGTAATGTCAAGATGTTGCAATGTGATAACCAAATATACTAATATTTTGAAAAAAATAAATCATTATGATATTAAAATCCAGTACTGTGATGGCATAAGATAGTATTGTCATGATAGAATGAGGCCCTGTAATATCACAGAGAAGTTATGTTATAATCCAGCATTGTGTCAGCATCATAATAAAATAGCATAGCACTGTGCCGGCACAACATGACATTGTGATGTCACAGAGAGTCATTGTGCTGTCACAGTATAGCTTATGTTGTTAAAACAGAGAATGGCAATATCATAGTGCAACATTATTATGACACAATAAAGCTATATGATGTCATAGTTCAGTATTTCAACATCACAATACAGCATTGTGATGACACAGTAGAGAAATGTGATGTTGCAGTGTAGCTTGCTATGGTAAAATGGAGCATTGTGATGGCACAATGCAAGGCTGTTGTAATATAATAAAGCATGGTGATGTCATAGGGGAGCATTGTGATGTTACAATGACGCACCTTGGCACAAACAAACTATTGTGCTAGTATAATAGAAGATGATCATATCGCAGAGTACTATTATCATATGAATATGTAGCACTGTGGTAATATTGTGAAGAACTTTGATGTCAAAATGGAGAAAAATTGAAGATAACACAATATGTTACTCTGGTAAGTCAATGGAGAATTCTGTGGAAGAAAAAGAATCATTGTCATGGAACCTTATAATGACACAATGCAGCATGATGATGAAACAATACAATACTGTGATATCACATTTTAGCACCATGATGACATGAAAGGGAACTGTATATTACATTGTAGCTTTGTGTCATTACATTGTAGTTTGTTATAATAAAAGAGAGCATTGTAGCAGCACAGTATAAAATTGTTTTGGCATAGTTGAATATTATGTCAGAGTTCAGCATTTGGAGCACAATCTAATGTGTAATGATACACCATATAATTGTGGTACAATACCATCTTTTGAGACTGGAGTGCTGTGATGAAGCAATGGAACACCATGATGTCACAATGGACTACTCTGAGGTCAGAATGGAGCAATAGTATGACATGATGTAGCATTGTGATATCACAGTACAACATTGTGGGGGCACATTATATCTTGTGATAAACCATTCTGATATTATAATAAACCATTATTATTATACAATGAAATATTATGATATTATAGGTTAGCACTGTGGTAACATAGCATAATATACTATTGTAACAAAACAATAAAGCACTGTAATGAAACAATCGGGCATTGTGAGGCAAAATTCAAAATTTTGTTGTCACAACAAACATTATTTTGTCATATTTTGTTGTCAAAATTCATCAGTGTGATAATACAGTGGATTATCAAAATTATTATCAAAATAATTATTTTAATACAGTATAGCATTGTGATGCAACAATGGAACTTTTGGTGGTGCATTGGCTCACTGTGATGTCATTATTTGGCATTGTATTACACAGTAAAGCACTATGATGTCACAATATATTATTATCATAATGATGACATGATGTGACTGTTTGGAACATTATTTTAAGATGTATTACATTTGTTTGTGCTATGGGACATTTGTTTAATGGTGCGAAGACGCGTTACATTCTTTATGTTTCATTTGTTTAATTGTGTTACTTTACCTATCTAAAACATCTGATGGACTAATAAAGAGCTAACTAGCCAATAACAAGGCAGGAGTAAAGGTAGGCTAGTCTGGCAGGCACAGAGAATATATAAAAGGAGAAATCTGGGGAAAAAGAGGAAAGAGCAAGAGAACAAGGAGATATCAGTGGCCAGCCACACAGCCACACAGCCACACAGCCACACAGCCACACAACCAGACACAAATAATGAAATTAAGATATACAGAAGTAAGAAAAGAAAAACACCCTCAGGCAAAAGGTAGATGAGATAATTTAAAGTTAATAAAATCTGGCAAGAAACAACCCAAACTAAGGCTGGGCATTATAATTAAGAATAAGCCTCTGTGTGTAATTTCTTTGGGAGGCGGGTGGCAGGTACCCTCAAAAAAGAAAAAAACAAGCAACAGCATGCAGCATGTGATGATAATAAAACATTTGATGTCACAATGAAGCATTGTTATGAGACAGAAAGCATTGTGATGATACAATCTTTCACGTTGAGCCTCTGATCACACAGTAGGGTTTTATGATGGCACAAAGCATAAGGCCACCTTCTAAGGATACAAAATAAAATTATGATGTCATAATTCAACATTATAGTGGAAGAATGAAGCAGTGTGTATACCGTAATGGAACACTGTAATGGCATGAAGGAACCTTGTGAGCACATAGTGTAGCGTTCTGACGTCACAATGATCTCTGTTGGATACAGGATTTATTGTGTTAAGCTTTAGCCCTAGTTTCTTCAGGATTGTCATTAAAAAATCTATTGGATGCAAAAGACTTGTACAAGCCCAAGCCAGACAAAAATCTCAGCATAAAGGTAGTAAAAAGGTGCACACAAAATCCCACCATGGGCTGAAGAGCTATTGGCACTTGATAGCTCCTGGGAGATAACAAACTATTGGTGTGACTGTGGTAGGTGGACCACAGCCCAGAGCAGAGTCTACTCTCAAAGATTAGTTGGAGAATATGAACTGGACAAGATGAAGAGATAAAAGAAGTAAACCTTTAATTTAAAAAGCGCCCCTAGGTAATGGTACTAAGTCTAAATGAAAACGGGAATCACCCTTTCCTTAAAAAATAGCAGCTAAGTTCCAGTAACATCTAGTTACTTTGCAATAATGTCTATTCAAAGCTTAGGATCCCTGGGCGATGAGATTTGGCAATGCCCTCTCAAGATCTTACACACTATGATTAACTCATACAAACACAGTTTAGTGAAAGACTGTGTGCTATTCATTTCAAAATAGAAGCAACAGTTTTGGCAGGAGTAGAATTCATCCCAGACTTCTTATCCTTTCCAGATGGGCAAAGGCAGCATTATTTCCCCAAGCTGAACATAGTCAGTGCTTTCACTACTGCCCAAGCAGGTGATAATGGGTTAGCCCACTATAGGAGGTATCTTTCCTCCTTCTTGCCTTCGATGTGTAGTACTTGTAAAGTATGCTAGGAAGATTTCCACACTGAAACTATTAATTCAGCAAGCCAATTACTGCTTATGTCAGATTTTATGGCTTAAAGTTAACAGAGGTGTTGCATGATTTGAAAGAGGCTCCTGGATCCTGGGTTTCCTTCACAATCCAACTTTCATAAAGCTCCAATCAGCTGACTCTTAAAGATTCAATTAGCTAGTAAGTAAAGTCAGAATTTTTATCAATAAAACCTCTACGTTGAGGCAGCATCTGAGAACTTCCTGTTCCTAACAGTTATCGCCTGAGTTTTAAAACTGAAAAACCTATGTTGGTTTTTTTTTTTTCAAATAGCTATAAAAAGATCATAAACAAGGATAGTGGAGGATTTGTCTATCCTTCAATTTTTATTTTACTTTTAGGAAAAAAAGGCTTTAATGGGAGAAATTATGCTGCCATTGCATGAAGATCAGAAAGCACTTGGTATTTGTGGAGTCCTGGAGTACCCAGTGCAGTCTTCCTAACACTATCCCTAGTTCTCTTTCTTTCCCACTTAAGGTTGCTTATCTTCATATCAAATGGAGACTTCAAGTCAGTCTACAATGGGGAATTGAAATTTTCCAACTTTACAGTTTATGATTGTATACTTTCTGTTAGTCACTGGATTTTTCCCATTATATTATTTTCTATATGCCTTTAGAGTGTCCAATTTGGAATTAATTTCATCCTTTCCCATTTGTATGCCTGAATGTTAAGAGACAATAAACTTATCTACCATGTGATTTTCTCTACCAAGCTCATTAACTCCCATGGTGGTTGGCATGTAGTCTATTTAGGTGAGTATACATTATAACATCTTCTTCATGCAATATTATTTTGGTCATTATCATTCTATCAATGACATTGGGAAGAGAAGCAAAACTACCTATATTAAGAGAAGTATTAAGCAAGCTATTAGCATATATACATAGAGTATCTGTAAGCATTCCCAAGGCCGGGATTCACCTGGGATAGAGTGGAGCTGCTGCTATGCCCCTGGGTGTGGCTATGCAAACATGGGCCCACCTGCCCTCTTAAAGAAAGTGCTCACACAAGACCCCTTCCCTTTTCTCTTTCGTTTCCCCGCATCTCTGTCTGCTTTCCTGCTAATAAACTCTAGTGTGGTATTCCTGGTGTTGAGATTCTATTCATGTGCATAAAACCAACAGTATCCACAGGCAGGGCAGGCTTTAAAAAATCCAGACTCAAATGATATCATCAGTATGGTTCAACTTTCCGTTATTGGTAGATACAATATGGAAAGGAAAATTTGCATTGTTAGGTTTACATGCTCCCAACTCACTGATCTCCAAATGCAGTGTCATCTAGTATTTAAATACTAAAATCTTCCACAGAAAAATCAGCAGACTTCTTTTGTAACATTTGGCCTTGTGGCTTCTTGACCTGACCCAGTTCAATAACCATAATCATGTTTGTGGAATATGGCTGGCAGCCTTGTCATGAAGGGCAATTTTCAAAGGATGTTTTGTACAACTAACAAGAAATGTGTAGAAAAAAAAATCTTTGCCATATGAAACAGTAAATGCCTATGATCAGAAGACAGGAAAAAGCTTTGAAAGTAACCAAATCAATGTTTGACATTGTTTAATGCCAATCAGTTATTCCTTTTGTGTTCACAGCACTGACAACATCCTCCCTCACCTTGTACATTTGAGAAGAAAACCATCAGATAAATTCAAGTCAACACCTGCTCAAACATCAAAACGTCCCCCGCGATATCTTCCTTTCTTTGCTTATAGGACAATCACACTTAAAATATTAATACCTTGACACAGTGTTGATGCATTAATTGTCAGACTCTATTCTAGGTACTTAGCATGTGGTAAGTCACTCAATTTTTCAAGAACCCTAAGCAAACAACTCATAAGAAATATGACTACAGCAAAAAACATAAATTTACAAAAAGGAATCTTGTATTTTTTTTTAGTAATAAAAACTTTGATGTTTGTTTTGGGATAAATCTGAGAAAAAGAATTTAAATTTCTTTTAAAATTTCCATTAGCCTATTTGTCTTCAGTAGGACTATGTCTCCTGTCTGACAGTTATCCTTCAGATATTATTCACTTCTCTCTTTTACTCTCTCAAGCTTTATCAACTTGGATGTAATTAATTAAAGCATACAAAGTACTACTTAAGACTTCTTAAGCACAGGCAGAAGCTGTTTTCCATAACAACTCACAGAAGAAGACAATTCCTGAGGAGGTGAATGCCCATTTACTGACATTTTAGAGACATAGTCATTTAGAAGTTCCATATCTGAGGCTGAATGGTAGGTATTTCCTGACCTGGAATGCTTCCCACAGGCAGAGGTGGTACTCACATCTCTGTCTCAGTAGGAGAAGCTGTTCTGTGAGGAGTCAGTTCAATAGACATCAACAAAGCAATTCTGCAGTCAGTCTTTTATCTCATCACAAGACAAATTCTTTAGTTCTACTCAAGTCATCCATAGGGGTCCCTGAAACAGAAAGTGATTTACTGCTGAATTAAGCAAGGCTGTAAATTCAAAGAGCAGACCTTAAGTAAAGGT
This sequence comes from Sigmodon hispidus, assembly GCA_004025045.1. Lineage (NCBI taxonomy): Eukaryota > Metazoa > Chordata > Mammalia > Rodentia > Cricetidae > Sigmodon > Sigmodon hispidus. The sequence goes on from PVIH01011570.1 coordinate 24,959, forward strand.
TTATGGGCTTTCAAATCGATGTAAACAATTTACTTCAAAGACCTCTGTCTGGATTGCAGTTTAAGGTTGAAATAGTCTTCAATAGTATCTTGTGAGGTTAAATAAAACTCTCACAGTGATAAACCATCTATTCACATATTTCTGATTATGACAGCTATTTGACACGTTTTGAGAGCCACCAAAACATGTAGTTTAGTGTAGAAGAACAAAATCAGCAGAGATTCCAATAATTTGGAAGGAGGAACAGGGATGATAGAGAGGTTTATAAATAGTTTAGTTGGCTGAGGTATACATTCTACAGATGTGTGCTATGGACTATGCATTATTTTTTACTTGAAAATAGATTTGTATGCAATATATTCTGATCATTGTATTTCCTCTTCCAATTCTTTCTGAGTCTTCCTTATCACCCACCCACCAAAATATATATTCTTTCTCCTCTCTCTCTCTCTCTCTCTCTCTCTCTCTCTCCCTCCCTCCCTCCCTCTCTCATTAGAAGATTAACAAATATCCAAAAAATTAGCTAAAATAAAAACAAATCTGAGCTAATGAAACAAACAAATGGAAATAAAAACAGCCAAACCAAAAGCACAAGAAACATATACAGATGCAGATAATATACACTGACACATTATAAAAACACAAAATCAAAACCCACAATATTTAAGTAAAAGGTATGAAGGATTTTAAAAATGCCTAGACAAAGCATTATCATCTAGAAATTAAATCCTCCAAAAATGCATTTTCATTCATTTTGTGTTAGCCATCTACTGCATGGGGCCTAACCTTAGGTGTGATTTGTATACCATAAGACTCCCTTGGTGGGGGAAGTCCTTATTTTTCCCTTAGCAGCAGTTATAAATGAAAGATAGCTTCTGCAGTAGGAATGGGGGCTGTGTCCATGCCTTCTCTCAGCATTAGGACCTTATCTGCTTTAGACCTCTGCAGGCCCTGTTCATTCTGCCACATCTTCTGGGAGGTGATATGTGTATCAAAATTTTTATGTCAAGAAGGGCTTGTGTCCTTGGAGTCTTCCATCCCCACTGACTTGTAATCTTTCTCCTTTCTCTTCCCCAGAGTTTCTGGATCCCTATAAGGAAGGATTTGATGGAGGGCTATATATTTCAAGGTCTCTTACTCTCCACACATGACACAGTTGTGGGTCTCTGCTTTTGCTCCCATCTAACAGGAGAAATCTTCCCAAATGATGGTTTGAGAAAGACACATATCTAGGAGTACAACAGAATATCCTTAGAAATCTTTTAATGGCTATGTACCTTCAGTAGAACAGTAGTATTGGATTTTCTCCTAGGTCCCTGGACTATATGGTTCCAGTTTCTCTGTCACTAGAGCAGTGTCAGGAATGGGTTCCAGTCATGGAATGGACCCTAAATCCAATCATTATTGGCTGGTTACTCCAACAACTTTTATGCAAATATTGCACTGAAGTATTTTACAGGCAAGTCACCACTCTACACTGAAGGGTTTCTAACTGGATCAGTGTTTACCTTTCCCCTTTGATAGCAGGCAGAGTACCTTTGAGTGGTAGCACACTGGTCAGTAGGGGCAAAGGCTGCAGGTAGGTACCTGCTTGACAACTCCATGCTCAATGCACCATGAAGGTATTATCTTTAGCAATATGGCCTTAGTTTGTGGAAAGCAACCAATATCATTGGCAATAGCCTAGGTTGTTTTGGGGTTTGCATAGGGATCCTTTGGCCAACAACTCAATTAGATGCAACTTATCCTTAGAATGGGATTTTTTTTTGTTTGGTACTAAGATATGTCTAATTGGGGCTCTGTCTCCCTGTTATTTGATGATTTTATTTATATTTCTTCACATATGTATATGTTTTAAGAAGATTCTACCATAGTAGGTTTCCACACGACCCTTAGTTACTGATGTCCTTTCTGCATTTGCCCTTTACTGCCTCTTTATTCCTCATCCTGTTTAATCCTTTCATGGCAGTCTCCTCCCAGTCCCTGCCTATCCATAAATAAATATTGTGTTTTCTCTTCCTATGGAGACCCTTCCCTCCCTTCTAGTCCCATATTTTATACCTACCCTCTGTGATTATATGGATTGTAGCTTGCTTACCAAAGACTTAACAGCTAATATCCACATATAAGGGAATATATACCACATTTGTTATTTGAGTTATCAGTTAGTTCATTAAGGACTTTTCCCATCTGCATTTAGTTACCTGCAAATTTCATGGGGTTTTTGGTGTTTGTTTATTTATTTATTTTTTTGGAAACTGAGTATTTTATTATGTAAATGTATCATATATTCTTCATTTATTTTTCTGTGAATGGAAATACAGGGTCTTTCCAATTTCTGCTTATTGTGAATAGAGCAGCAGTGAATATGGCTCAACCAGTGTCTAGAAAAATGAAGGATCTTTTGGGTATATTCCCAAGAATGGTATAGCTGAATCTAGAGGTAGGTGGATTTACAACTTTCTGAGGAACGATCACACAGATTTGCATAGTGGCTGTGCAGCAATAGATAAGTGTTCCATATTTTTGCCAGCATGAGCTGTCATTTCTTTTATAGACTTTGATCATTCTCACTATTGTAAGATGAAATTTCAAAGTAGATTTTTTTTGTCATTCCCTAGTGAAAGTTTAAAACATGTTTTTCTCATTCATTTGTGTTTCCTCTTTTAAGAACTCTCTGTTTTGCTCTGTACCTCATTTTTCAGTTGAGTTATTTGTTCTCTTGATATTCAGGGTTTGATTGTTTGTTTATTTATGCATCTTGATGCGATATTATTTCACTTCTTTATATATTATAGATATTTACCCTCCATCAGATGTGTAGTTGATAAAAATCTTTTCCCACATGTAGCTTGCTGGCTTTTTATGAATCATTGTGCCCTTTGCCATAAGAAATTTTTCAGTTTCATGAAGTCCCATTTAATAATTGTTGATGTTAGTGACTTTGTTTTTCTGTTTAGGAAGTCATTTTCTGTGCCAATGGGTTCAAGAATATTTCCAGCTTGCCCCTCTATCAGATTCAGAATATCTAATATTATGTTGAAGTCCTTGGTCCATTTGGAGTTGAGTCTTGTCCAGGGTGATAAGAATAGAACTTTTTGCAATCTTGTTCATGCAGACATCCATTTGACCAGCATCATGTGGTAAATATGCAGGCTTTGCACTCTGAAAGCAAAGAGGCATATTTTATTTTTAGCATTGTGTCCACGTTCCATTGTAAAACTTCTTTTTAAAAATGTATTACTTTTTTGCTTCTTGGGTGAGGAAGATTTACTGTTTTAAATGACTAAGTCAGAAATGTTGAAATCCTGGTTCAGAGATAGAACTAAATATTAGGATTAGTGGAAAGTATAGCCCTTTTCCTTTCTATCCTGCATTTTTTCCCCTGGGTAAAGAGTCAACAATACAGAAATGGCATCAAACAGAACTGTTCTACTCACCTCCTTACTAACTTTCTCTGATCTTAGCCTGCACGCCAGCTACAGGAATGTTTCTTATTCTGCAGAACTAATCCTAAGGGGCAGGTTCTGAAAATGGAAATTTAAGATTCCATTAAAATGTATTGCATATTTCTAAATGCAAAGCACACTTAAAGTACTTTTAGCATTGTTTTACAAATAAAAAACTTGAAGTACCTACATTTTTCTACGCTGGAGATAGCATTCCACCCTCATTGTCATGATTTTTATACATATTGAATACAGACTCTACCACTGAGATATATTCCCAGTCTTGAAGTGATAAAGTAGTTAATTTTTAACAAAGTTTAGTTTGTACATTATAGATTAAATTTTCATTTCCCAATAGGATATATAAATATGGTGTTTCCATGTATTCACAATGGAAATAGCTTGAGTAACCTGTGAGTTAGCCTTTGTTATTCATATTTTATATTTACACAGGAGGTTTTCTTAGCTACAAACACATCACAATAATATTTGTCATTTTGAGGACATATTTAAAGCAATAGTAAATGCAAACATCTTTAAATGATTACCAACAAAAATGTTAAGAAGCCTGAGGAAATATGTTAGAAAGACACAGAATACATAGTTTTCCACATGTATTTTACAATAGTTGATTGACAAATACATTCTAACATTCTGATGTAACATGGTGTCATATATAAAGCCTTGTAAAAAATAAGGATTCTGTAGTTATAGATCCATAATCTAAATGTAGTTTGGAATCAACAAGTTGTCTCTCTGAAACATTAGGCTGACAGCCACTGTGGAAATGACTTTTGTTCTAAATTTTGTTCTAGTATGTGAACATGATGCTTATATAAACATTCACCTGCAAATATTTATCGGTTATATATTATATTCAATCTAATTACAAACATACATTCTGTAACTTTCTGTAAGAATGTTTACTATGCACCTTAACAATGTGAGAACTGAACTTCTATAACTGGCCAGTGTGACTTGCTGATTAAGTATGTGTGAAAAAAAAATTGCCTTGGAGTTCAGTTACTATGCCACTGACCTATTTCTTTTCATCCTGTACTATTGTGTTTTTGAGTGAGGGTATCTGTGCATGCAGGGATTAGTATTAGTAATTTGTATTTGTATTTTGCACTTGGAAGAGACAAGAAACATTCACTGCCAGATGCTACACAGAGTTTATTTAGGGGGTTAGGATATCCAGAGAAGGAAGGGGGGAGGAGAAAGAAGGAAAGAAAGAAAGAAAAAGGAAAAAAGCAAAAAAAAAGGACCAACTGTCACATGTTCTTTCTTTCTTTTTTATTTTTGATTCTCTCTCTCTTTTTATGAATAAAGAAGTCACATTTTCTATCCTTGTATATCCTTATTCAAGGTCCCTTCCCCCTCCCACCACATCAGGTCATTCTCTCTTCTCCACAACTCCCCATCTCCTCCCTGGGCAGGTTTTCCCAAGGCCTCCACTCCTGGCAAATCCAGTTTTCTCCCTCCAACCTCAAGACTGAGTCCGGTGTTCCTCTAGGAGGAGTAGGATCCAAAGAATCAGTCCAAGGTGTTTCTGATCCCAAGCTGTTCAGTGGTTGTGGTTTGCAGCTTGAGTATGCTTCACTTTTTCCTTGTTTGTTTGTTTGTTTAGAGTCCACTAATGAGTGAGTACATCCCATGCTAATCTTTCTGGGTTTGTGATACCTCGCTCAGGAGGATATTCTCCAAATCCATCCATTTGCCTGAGAATTTTAGGATATCATTTTTTCTTACTGCTGAGTAGTATTTCATTGTGTAGATGTATCACAGTTTGTTAATCCATTCTTCAATTGAGGGACATCTAGGTTGTTTCTAGGTTCTTGCTATTACAAATAATGCTGCTATGAACATAGTTGAGTTAATGCCTTTGGAGTGCGACTGTGCATCTTTAGGGTACACACCCAGAAGTGGTATTGCTGGGTCCTTGGGGAGATTGATTCTCAATTTTCTGAGAAACCACCATACTGCATTCCAAAGTGGCTGAACAAGCTTACACTCCCACCAACAATGGAGGAGTGTTCCCCTTGCTCTGCATCCTCTCCAGCATAGGCTCTCATCTGTGTCTTTTATCTTAGCCAATCTAGCAGGTGTCAGGTGGTATCTCAAAGTTGTTTTGATTTGCATTTCTCTGATGGCTAAAGATGATGAGCACTTTTTCAGGTGCCTTTCAGCCATTTGTAATTCTTCTGTTGAGAATTCCCTTTTTAGATCTGAACCCCATTTTTTGATTGGGTTATTCAAGGTTTTGGGCTCTAGATTCTTGAGTTCTTTATATATCTTAGAGATCAGTCCTCTATCACTTGTAGGGTTGGTGAAAATCTTTTCCCATTCTGTAGGCTGTCGTTTTTGTCCTATTGACAGTGTCCTTGGCTTTACAGAAGCTTCTCAGTTTCAGAAGATCCTACTTATTGATTGTTGATTTTTGTGTCTGTGCCACTAGTGTTATATTTAGGAAGCAGTCACCTGTGTCAATTCGCAGAAGTGTATTTCCCACTTTCTTTTCTATCAAGTTTAAAGTGGCTGGGTTTATGCTGAGGTCTTTAATCCACTTGGATTTGAGTTTTGTGCAGGGTGACAGGCTTGGATCTATTTGCATTTTTCTACACACTACCATCCAGCTACATAACATCATTTGTTAAATATACTATCCTTTTTCCATTGAATATTTTGGGCCTTTTTGTTGAAGATCAGGTGTTCATAGGTTTTTGGGTTAATGTCTGGATCCTCAATTCTATTCCATTGATCCACAAGTCTGTTTTTATGCCAGTACCAGGCTGTTTATTATTACTGTAGCTCTATAGTATAATTTGAAGTTGAGGATGGTGATGCCTCTTGAGGTTCTTTTGCTGAGCAAAATTGTTTTGGCAATCCCGGCTTTCCTGTTATTCCAAATGAAATTCAGTATTCTTCTTTCAAGGAAGTCCAAAAAATGTTTTGTTGGGATTTTGATGAGCAGTGCATTGAATCTGTAGATTGCTTTTGGTAGAATTGCCATTTTTACTATGTTTATTCTACCTATCCAGGAACATGGGAGAGCTTTCCATTTTCTGATATCCTCTTCAATTTCTTTCTTCAATGATTTAAAATTTTTGTCAAATAGGTCTGTTACTTCTTTGGTTATAGTTATTCCAAGGTATTTAATACTATTTGCAGCTATTATGAAGGGTAATGTTTCCCTTATTTCTTTTTCAGCCCTTCTATCATTAGTGTATAGAAGGGTTATTGTTATTTCTTTTTAAAGGAGTAGGTGGGCATACAGCCATGCCTGGGTACGTGCCTGGAACATAGTTATAACTGGGAGCACACCCTAGGGGTGGGGGTAGGGTTATGCCAGGACATAGCCACGCCTGGGAGCATGCTCCACTGGCAGTGCAGAGGCAAACTCCCCAAGTGTGTCTAGAACACACCTATAGGGAGCTGAACATGTGTGTGCTTTGCACTTGGAAACCAGGGGTGGATGTCAGGTGTCTTCCTTAATCTCTCTCTAAATTAATATTTGAAACAGCGACTTTTAGAGAAGGACCTTTAGAACGACATAGGTAGAAAGGAGAAGTAAATCTGAGATTTCTGAGATGTGAGCTTCTTGTTCCTGGAAGACAATTTAAGGAAAAGTGATGGGAAGGCATGTGGATGGGTTCCTAAACAGGATCAGCAGGGGAAATTGAAGAATCAAGGGGTCCCATAAAACACCCAATCCGGAAACCTTTTCATAAAATTCCAGCCTTAGGGCCCTCCCATCCCAAAGGTATAACACTATTAATTTTTCTGGGTGCTGGTGAAACCTGAATTTTGAACCTCATATGGCTGAATATAGAGTTCTCTGTGGAGAACTAGAATGGAATCATATGCGACCACTTCTAACACAAGAGACATTGCAAACAAGACCCTTCAACCCCCAACTGATACATAATCTTCCAGGGGAGGAAAGGTGAGACATGGCATATTCCTCACTCTGAATACTTGGGAAAGGTCCATAGGCATGCCAGTCCTTTGCTCAATCAATTTTCCACCTCTTGGGCCCTTGAACTTTAAATGGCTTGGGGCCTTGAACTATAAATGGCTGTTTCTAGTGTTTCTTGAACTATTTGAGCTTGTTTGAAAAACCTGAAGTTGTCTTGAAGATTTTCCAAGCTAACTTCAGCTTAAAGTGGGAAGTACCTGAAAATCAGCAGAAGACAGCTATAAGTGAGCTACAAGAAAGAAGTTCTGTTTGTGTAGGAAAGATTAATTGGATACTCACACAGAGAGGATGAGAGAGAGAGAGAGAGAGAGAGAGACAGAGACAGAGACAGAGACAGAGAGACAGAGAGAGACAGAGAGAGACAGAGAGAGAACCAAGGGACTTTTGTCTGGATCTCACCTGTCTAATTCTGGGTTGTCAGAACAAATGCCCTCTTCCATACACAAGCCCGTTCCTATAGTCTAGGATCCTATGTCTCCACTTGTGTATGCAAAGTTGTGTGCTGACTTTGCAAAAGATATTGGGTTGTTGAGGTACCCAGGCTGAGGGTAGAGTACAGAGGATGCTGGTAGGTGCACTGGTCTTGGGAACTACAGGTGAGGCTCAGCAGTAACTTGCTTAATTGTGTATAACACCCTGGATTTCTTCCCCAGCAGCACAAACATTCAAACATCCATTCCTGGAGAAAGCATAGTAATTGATCTAAGGGTAACTTTAGAGTTTTCCCTACTACTGGCCTCTAACCCTAACATACTTATACTTGAGAAATTCATGTGAATTTTTATTGGCCCAAGTTCAAGAAGGTACTAGATAAGCTGCTGCCAGGAACAGCAAGGGGCAAAGAAGGATCAGTCTGCTTGGTTTGGGACTTGAGATAAGGCCTTCACTGTTTTTAATGTCTGACATTTCCACTTGGCATCTATCTCCAAGACTCTCCTCCAATTGAGATATAACAGTTTCTTCGTCCTTGTGACCTGCTTTTCTTCTTGTTCCACCTTGTCCCGGGCACCCACACTTTTATTTTTATTTCCCAGGTGCTGTGATGCGAACAGGCTAAGGAAAGTGAGCATTTCATATTCCTTGGGTTACATGAACATTTGCTAAATTATTCATTCAGAGTGCTTATTATGCTTGATTATGGCTTATAAAGTTAAAGCAAAAAAGATCAAAGGGAACATTTACTCTAGAGGTTTCTGTTGATCAGGTAGATCTTACAAAGACAAGATAAAAATGGAAATTTATTAAAGTCTCAATATATTAAAGAGTAACAACAATAAGGATAAATAACCTAAACATATTCCACCTTCTATCATGGTCACTAATAAGAAAGGAGAAGGTGCAGGTACCCATGTCCCCATCAGTAAAGAAGTGACTAAATAAATCTTCAAAGGGTTCTCTGGAGAGGAAGACTCTGGAAAGGAAGTAATTCTGGAATCTGTCTCATAAATCTTTTGCATTAAATATGAGTAGTTGTCTGCAAAGGTTCCATGAGGTGCTGGAAAGTTATCTTATGTTTGGGTGAAATGTCTATAAATAATTTTTAGTTTCATTTTGTTTATGACAATTGTTAGTGCTTTAGCATTTCTCCTTTTATTTTTATCTAGATGATCTGTCTATCAGTTAGAGTGGGGTACTGAAGTCTCCCATTATCAGTGTGTGAAGGCCAATATGTGATCTAAGCTGTAATAATATGTCTTCTACAAATGTGGTTGTCCTTGTGTTTGGGCATAGATGTTAAGAAATGAGATGTCAACTTGGTAGATTTTTCAACTAGTAATCTTCCATATCTCTTTTGATTTTTTTGTTTACTTTGGCAGATACTAAAATACTAAAATGTCTAGACCAGATTATATCTTAGTTTTCTTTGCTTGGAATATCTTTCCCAAAACTTTACCCCAAGGTAATGTCGAGGCGTGTTTCTTAGTTGCAACAAAAGAATTGTTTTATTTTTAAATCCATTCTGTTTGTGTCTTTTAATGAGAAAATTGAGTCCAGTGATATATTGAGGTATCAATGGACAATGATTGTTCATCCTGTTATTTTGTTATTGGTGACTGTGGTATTGGTGGTGGCTATGGTTATGATAGTGGTAGTGATTTGTGTGAGTATATGTGTGTATGTGTGTGTGTGTGCCTGTCTGTCTGCGTTTCTCTCTCTCTCTCTCTCTCTCTCTCTCTCTCTCTCTCTCTCTCTCTCTCTCTCTCTCTCTCTCTCTCTCTCTCTCCCTCTCTTTCTCTCGTGTGTGTGTGTGTGTGTGTGTGTGTGTGTGTGTGTGTGTGTGTGTGTGTGTGTGTGTGGTCTGTGATTATTTTCTCATGGTTTTAGTTAACCTCTGTGGGCTAGAGTTTTTATTCTAATATCCTATGCATAGCTATGTATAGCTGGATTTATAGATGAATATTTTTTAAATTTGACTTTGTCGTGGACTATTTTACTGTCTCCATCTGTGGTGATTGAAAGTTTTACATATTATTCCATCTTGTGTTATTGAAGATCTTAATTTTTTTTCTTTTTCATAAATGTTTAATGTTTTGATTATTATGTGTTGAGGATATTTCTTTTCTGTTCCAGTACATTTGGTGTTCTTTATGCTTTTTGGACTTCTTTTGGCTAGGAAAATTTTCTTCAATGATTTATTTGCTTAGTCTTTGAATTGGGTGTCTTCTATTTCTATTTCTAGTCTTCTTATATTTTTGTTCTTTTCATAGTTTAAACCTTCCTAGATGTTTTGTGTCAGCAAATTTTTAGATTTATTTTATGATAAATGTATTATTTGTATCATATCATTAATACTTGAGATTTTTTTTCCTATGTTATATTCAGTTGGTGAAGCTTGTCTCTGTAGTTCTTGTTTGAACACATACCCTTTCATTTTTACTGTTCTCTCAGTTTGGGTTTTCTTCATCTGTTCTCTTTTCATCTCCAGGTTTAAACAGTTTTATTTATTTCCTTGCACTGTTTGTGCTTTTCTGGATTTCTTTAAGGGAGTTATTTATTTCCTCTACAATAACCTCTATCATCTTCGTACAGGCTGTTTTAAGATCTCTTTCTTGGGCTTCTGCTATGTTGGAATACTTAGTGCCTGCAGAGGCAGGGTTGCTGGACTTTAGTGGAGGAAGGAACTTTAGGAGGAGATGGCCTATGAGTTACATAGGAGGTGTGTGGTTAAGGGTTGGGAGAGGGATTCTTCATCTGGTGTTCTATTGCAGAGCAGGTATAAGACTGAGTGATTGGATTTGGAAGAGAGGATAGAGTGATAGAAGGTCTTCAGTTGGCTTAACTTTTTTACTGGAAAGATGTGTTCCCAGAGAATGGCTACTGTTTTTGGAGACTGGGATAATGGGATGAATTATGGCAAGGAAGGTTGGGGAAGAAGGTCTTTTTTATTCCTAAAGGATGGAGTCAGAAAGGAAAGAGAGACCACAGCATGTAGTTTTGGGTTATCTGAGGAGATTGGATCTGGAGGCACAGAAAGAGAGTTGTGGATCTATTATTAGTCTACTTATTTCCCTGGCAGGAGTGACTCTTGGGTTACCCAAGAGTATTTTATTTTTTTTAAATTGTATGGTCTTGCTTATTAGCAATCTCTTCACATATTTTTTAATTTGTCTTATACAAACCACTGTTCTACATTAATATATATTTGAGTCAACAGTCAATAATATTGAAAACTCTAAAGTAGCATATTAGCTACTTACACATTAGCATATTATAATGACCAGTATGTTTATTGGATAGTTGGAAGCTTAAGCAATTCAAAATCATTTAATTTATTTCCAAGGATTGTAGGTTTCTTGGAAGCTGAGCTTCATAACTAGCAAGTACATAATCATGTGATAATATGATCAATATTCAAAAAGAGCCAGAATCCCCAGAAGACATGTCAGCACTCCAGGCTGCTGCTTGACAGACAACAAATGATTCCAGGAGAAGCTATAAGACTGAGGAGAAGAGTCATGTTCTTGATAGCATGGCATAGTATCTGTAAAGCAAATAATAATGGCATTGGTGTTAATAATACTAAGTTTACTTTAGAGATTTTGCTCACAGTTAAGACAGATAAAGGCAGCTCTTTAGAATAGTCAATGACCCATTTCAAGTTACAAGCAAGTAATATACATTTAATTTTGATTTTGTTATATGGTTTCATTAAAAATAGAGGAGATTTTAGACACTTTAATTTGTTTAAATTAGGTTATAATTATTATTTTTCTTTGGAGTCTCACTTTATGTAAAATTAGTTAATGAAAATGCTTTCAAACTGGCTTTTTTTTCCTCACCACAACAGACATTCTTAGGGCACCTTTGATTTCCATCAATAAAATATCTCAAATACTTTTTACTTTTAACATTTACTTAGCCAAAAACATGGGTCAGTTACTATTTAAAAAAGAGTTTAATATATAATATAACACAGTTTAAAATGTATCACTAGCCCCAATGGATACATCTACAACACAACTCTTGTACCTAAGGCTCAGGAAACTTTGCAGAAAAGGAAGCAGGAAGACTTAAAAAGTTAGAGGAGCAGAGAATCTGCTGTGATATGGATATGGGATCAGAGAATCTGCTGTGATATGAATATGGGATCAGAGAATCTGCTGTGATATGAATATGGGATCAGAGAATCTGCTGTGATATGAATATGGTATCTCCGAGAATACACTTACTTCCAAGTTGGAGCCTGGGAGGGTGCACAGCAGAAGGCTGAGCCCTTAGGAGTATAGAAGTGCTTTTGTACCCTAGTGGATAACAACTCCAAAACTGGATTGTTACAAACAAGTTCAGGGATCTCAACTTTTCCTTGCTTCCATCTCACTGTGGTCCTTTACCTTGGGCTCTTGGGCTGTGCATGGAGCAGCGGGTGGCTCTCAGCAAAAACCACTTGATCTTGTGTTTCTAGTCTTCAGAAAGGTGACATCTACTATTGCAAATGAACTCCATTTCTTTGTTAATATCCAGTGTCAGGCATTTTGCAATAGAAACATAAGATGGGCTAAGAAATAGCCCTATCAATTAGTCTATAGTTTTAAAATGTCTCAGTTTGATTTAACAGAACTGAAAAATAACTTTAAGTCACAACTATTTATTCAGAATTTCTTGGATAATTATAAATGGAGTACCAAGAGGTAGAACAAGGACATCAGGAAATATTTCTGCTAGCAAAATTATTGGCCACCATGTGTCACTAAAAAATAATAAAATATGAGTTTATTGGGTGACTTTATAAGAATCCAAGAAGAAAAAAAAAATCTGACAAATATTGTCATGCTGACTAATAGCTGGAATATGTTTTGTAGAATTCCCAAAAACGCTTGTGAGAAAATGTTACCCTTTTTGTCCCCTTCTGGCTTGTCTTCTTTTCAGTTATTTTAGCCAGTGTTTTCTTTCATCCTAGCCTAATGATGTTGTTTATTAGTCTCCCATGTGAAACCTGACGAGTTTAAATGCCCTCTGAAACGTCTGAATGGAAATTATAAGAACAGTCATCATGTGAAATTAGTAGTGGCATCTTGACATGTTATATTTCCTTTTTCTTGTAATGGGCTCTCTTTACCATGCAGCACTATCTATTACCCAACATGGGATTGCAAACAAAGGAAGCTCATAAGACACTAACAGCAAAGCTAAACCACTGAACCTGGTATTCACCTTGAATGCTAGGACCTGCAAAGGCTAAAGACTAGTTAAGAAACAGTTGAACTGCTAGAAAAGGCAAAGTCAAGGCTTTGCTCATCTTACATTAGATTTTTTAAAGGAGTATTTTATATTGTATTTATTTTATTTGGGCATGTGTGTTAGAGAGGGTACCCATGTTTATGTGTAGAGGCCAGAGAAGAAACTATGGGAGTTGATTCTTTCTACCATGTAGATCATGAAAATTAAATTTAGATTGTAAAGGTTGGGAGCAAATGCACTTCTGGGATAAGTTGACTTTCCAATTTCTGCACAGTATTTCTAATATGAGATGAACAAAGTGATCATGGATTGTCTCAATAAATGAATGCTGATCAATAAAGGATTAGAGCTAAGCTTCGCTAATTTTCAACATTATAAGATAAATATG
>PVIH01011570.1:38553-68627 GCA_004025045.1 Sigmodon hispidus
AAAAAAAAAAAAAAAAAAAAAAAAAAAAAAAAAAAAAAAAAAAAAAAAAAAAAAAAAAAAAAAAAAAAAAAAAAAAAAAAAAAAAAAAAAAAAAAAAAGATAAATATGAAACTTCTCAGATAGATATTAATTATACAAAGCACCCCAAAAAAAGGTTTGTATGTGATGCTATAGAGCTAACAATTTATGAAGAAACTCTCACCTTGAGTGTTTTCTATTGTGTTAGGTTTCTTGTCCGGATTTTAAGGCCAAGCCTAAGTTTCAGACCCCTAGTCCCACAGAAACACATGCAGTCCCACAGAATCACACAGACATTTATCTTATGCTGATTGGCCTAGGGCCCAGGCATATAGCTTGCTAACTCTTTACTCCTAAACTAACTCATTATTTTTATCTTGTTCAGCCATGTGGCTCCTTACCTTTTCTAAGCAGCATTTCAACTTCTTTCCTCTGTGTCTCCTGGCATCTCTGCAGTATCACTGCTCTGCTTGGAGATGTTCCCAAAGTTTTCTTAGTCTGGTAGCCCCACACACACTTCCTGTCTGCCTCTGTCCAATCAGCTTTTTATTAAACTAGTAGGAAGGACAAATATTTACAACATAGCATAATCCCTCTACAACCTTCATTATCAACTTTACAGAGAGAATGGAACAACAAAGACAAAAATTGAAGGGATAGGAGAAAACAAGTAAGAGAGAATGATGGGGTGACTGAAGATTTTAAAATGTGATTTATTGGTTGTTTGGTATGTTTTGAGGGCACAGATGCCTGTCTTTTGCATTTAAATAAACTTTAAAAGCTAAAATTAAACATTGTTGATTTTTGTAGATTTTTCTTTTCAGATAGTTTTCTTGTTAACATTTAATGGAAAAACAAACTCAAGTAAGAATTGGTAACAGTGAATTTACTTCCATGTGTTATATTTATTTTTATTGAATTGTTTGGAAGTTTGAGAATTTACTAGCCAGATATCAAAACTAAATAAATTAATAAGTATAGTAAGTGAAGACACTTAATTTTTAAAAATGTTTTGGCTTTCATACAATATAATTTGATCGTATTTTTCCCTTTCTGAATTTTCTCCATCTTCTTACCCCACCTGACATCTCCTGCTTTAAAATAAAATAATAATAATAATAATAATAAACCAAATATGCAAACAGTAAAAAAGATAATGAACAATTAAACAAAAATGAATCACAAAATAAGAGTAATCTAAAACACAAAAAGCAGATTTCTAAAAAATCAATAAGACAAAAATTACCAAAACAAAACCAAAAGCACATACACATTATAGCACAGAGTCTGCTTGTGTTGGTCAAATACTCCAGGGCATGAGGGCTGTCGTGGACTATACACAGTGACACTTTGTTGGAGAAAAATGATTTTTTCTTTCCCAGCAAGGGTCAATTGCAAATAGCTTCTTGGCTATGGGTCATACTTTGTGTTCCCTTCTCTTAATAGAATATATTTTAAAAATAATTTTAAATTATTTCCAAATTAGAGTAAAAAGCAAACAGAAAACTCAATGGATTGGTAAAAATCAAGATTAGCAACACACACCCTAAAAATCAGTATGCTCTGATAAATACAGTGTCTGTTAGTTAGGACTTGACAGCCCCAAGTAGAGGCCCAATCACACTTTATCCCCCTCCTGTCTCTTAAGATTCCATTAAATCATAAGATCAAGATTGGTTTCCTTTTCCTGGCAAATAGAAAAACTTTCCATCTTGTCAAACTTTGGAAATCAAACATTGGTGTTTTCTTATAATTATTGTCAAGAAGCATTTCCCTGAGAACACTGAACTGGCAGCCACCAGAAGGCCTCAGAACACTTTTGTCCATTTTTAATGCACTCAGAGACTGTGTCCCTCTGTCACCTCTATGTCCAGCTATCACAAAAACACATTTGAACAAATTGAAACTAGCAATCTGTGCTTCAGACAGCCTGTACCCTACAGAGCAGCCTGAGGAAGTGCCATTGGTGCCACCAGTGCCATTGGTGGAGTTTGAATTTAGCTGCAATTAGACTGAGATGCTTGTTTGCTGTGCTGACACTTGGTATGCAGCTGCTCTCTGTTGAAGTTCCTCTAATTCAGCATACTATTTGTTTGAAAGGCACCTTGGCAATTGTTCCTAGAACCCATTATTTTCAGACTTTTCCAGAAGCAAGCCAGTTTGTCCTCTCATCTCTCATCTTCACCAAAGGGAGCAAACAAAATGTTCAAAGATAGCAATGGGAAAAATATTGAAAGGGTGTTTAATAGAAGGGTCCTTCGTATAGGTGGATTTTATTCTTCTAGGAATGATTGAGAAAGGGATAACTAACTAAAAACATGAGTGATAGGAAGACCCAAATTGTTGGCCTCTTCTTTATATCTCAGTGAAAAGAAATGGATGATTTGACTAGATAAAGGAGCACAGATAAACCACCTGAAGTTGACTAACATTTAACTGAATGAAACTTACAGGCATGGGAGATGGAAATAGGAGCTAGACAAATATTATTTATTATTACAGTCTACAGGAAGGAGAACAAGAGACTGTCAATGTCAGACAAATCATACAAGCTCAGACTTTCCAGGCAAGGTCTCTGAACACATCTGAGTGGAAAATGGGAAGTCCTCATAGTAAAGGGCTCCCCCTAGCCCCATGGAAAGGTATATGTACTTAATGTTTGGTCCCTTTGAAGTCCATTGCCCACTCTCACCTTCCTGTTCCATGGAAAAATTTCTTCTTCCCTACAAATCTCTTTCTTCTTTGACTTCTATTTTTTAACTCACAGGTTTTAAATATGTTTTCTTGAATGAACAAAATTCCCAAGGCTCAGGAACCATCAATGAAGAGAAATCTGAGTGTTAGTGAAGCAGAGGTCAGAGAGGGTTTGAATAAAGCAGTATCTTCTAGACTGGACAGGACTGTGCATACAGGAGTTCACAGCAGTCATGGTTGCCTGTACAAGATCTGTAGCAGAGTAATGCAATCAATATTCTAGCATAGAAGGTGTACAGCTTCATGAGATCTCACTTCTACCTGAGGAACTATTGGCAATATTGATGACTTCTAGGGGAGGATATGATTGATGGAAGGTCAGCATGCTCTAATGGATGGCTCCATGCCCACGAGTATAAGGACAGCAAAAATTGAAATTAATGGGTTATTGCATTTTTAAAATGTACTTATAAAGATATTAAGTAGTGCTAGTTTTTTAGCTTACTATTTTGACAGTACAACAACTCTAAATTTGTCAAGCACCTCCTTTCCTCAAAAAATTCACAAGGGCAATTAGGTCTTTCTACTTTTTAGTTTTCCTATCTCTTAAAAATAAATCCCATGTAGGCATGTCAAGTGAATTCATTGGGTTACAGACTATAGAACTTCTTGTTACACATCATGGTCCTTTAGTGAAGTATATGCTATCACCATCAGCAACAGACATTCTACAAGTCATCTACTACTGGGTTTCACAACATATATAACACATACCCTTGATGAATGGATCTATCCGCATATTTCATATGCATATTATGTATTTCCTATCTATCTGCAAGATCTCCTGTCTTTCTTTTTCTCCTCTTGTTTGGTCTCCCTGGCCCTTTCTTTATGTTCTTGAAACAAGATATTGATGTGTGCTCTGGTTGGCCTAGTACTTACTACTCTAGGCTGACCTTGATCTTGTAACAATCATTTTGTCCTAACTTCATAAATTCTAAATTATAGGTAAATTGCCCTTATGAAACTCACAAGTCTATATTTTAATTACTAATAATGTAGCCGGAAGTGTTTGTCCTGACAGAAACTCTCAAACACCCAGTAGCTGCTTCTCAAATAATTGACTCAAAGACATAATATTATAGTAACTGCTGGGCTGGTAGCTCAAGCATATTACTATCTAGCTCTAACACTTAAATTTTCTTGTTCCCTTTTTTAATTTTTGAAGTCTCATTTTTTATCCATGTATTTCCTTGCACAAACTTCCTTCCCCCTCCCACACCTCCCACTCAATCTCTCTTCTCCCCATCTCCTTATCTCTTCCCCAGCAAGGGCAAGAGGTCCCAAGGTCCCAAGGTGGCTTAGATCTGTATCCACTCCAGGCAAGATCGATTTCCTCATACTAATATTGAGACTGGGTTAGATGTTCCTCATAAGGGAATGGGCTCCAAGGTGCCAGTCCGAGGTGTTTTGGATCCCAAGCTGTTCAGTGGTTGTGGTTTGCAACTTGGGTGTGCTTTGCTTTTTATTTAAAGTCCACTAATGGGTGAGTACATTCTCTGCTTATCTTTCTGTGTTTGTGATACCTTGCTCAGGAGAATATTCTCCAAATCCATCCATTTGCCTGCTAATTTTAGGATATCATTTTTTCTTACTGCTGAGTAGTACTATACTGTGTAGATGTACTACAGTTTGTTAATCCACTCTTCAGTTGAGGGGCATATAGGTTGTTACCAGGTTCTTACTATTACCAATAATGCTGCTATGAACATTGTTGAGCTAATGCCATTGGAGTGTGAATGTGTATTTTTAGGGTATATGCCCAGTAGTGGTATTGCTGGATCCTAAGGGAGATTGATTCCTAGTTTTGTGAGAAACCACCATACTACATTCCAGAGTGGCTGAACAAGCTTACACACCCACCAGCAATGGAGGAGTATTCCCCTTGCTTCCCAACCTCTCCAGCATAGGCTGTCATCTTTTATCTTTTATCTTAGCCAATTTGACAGGTGTCAGGTGATATCTCAAAGTTGTTTTGATTTGCACTTCTCTCATGGCTAAAGATGTTGAGCACTTTTTCAAGTGCCTTTCAGCCATTTGTAATTCTTCTGCAGAGAATTCCCTTTTTAATTCTGAACCCCATTTTTAAATGAGTTATTTAAGGCTTTGGGCTCTAGTATTTTGAGTTCTCTATATATTTTAGAGATCAGTCCTCTGTCACTTGCAGGATTGGTGAAAATATTTTCCCATTCTGTAGGGTGTCATTTTTATCTTATTGACTATGTCTTTGGCTTTACAGAATTTTCTCAGTTTCAGGATTTCCTAGTTATTGATTTTTGCTCTTAGTGTCTATGCCACTGGTGTTATATTTAAAAAGTGCTCACCTGTGCAAATGTATTGGAGGATATTTCCCACTTTCCTTTCTATCAAGTTCAATGTGGCTGGGTTTATGTTGAGATTTTTGATCCACTTGGATTTGAATTTTGTGCAGGGTGACAGGCTTGGATCTATTTGCAGTTTTCTACACACTACCATCCAGCTATGCCAACACCATTTATTAAGGATACACTATTTTTCCATTTAATATTTTGGACCTCTTTGTCGAAGATCAGGTGTTCATAGGTTTTTGGGTTAATGTTAGGATCTTCAATTCTCTTCCATTGATCCACAAGTCAGTTTTTATGCCAGTACTAGGCTGTTTTTATTACTGTAGCTCTATAGTATAATTTGAAGTTGAGGATGGTGATGCCTCTTGAGGTTCTTTTGCTGAGCAAAATTGTTTTGGCAATCCTGGCTTTCCTGTTATTCCAAATGAAATTCAGTATTCTTCTTTCCAGGTTTGTAAAAAATTGTGTTAGGATTTTGATGGGAATTTCATTGAATCTGTTCTTTGCTTTGGATAGGATTGCCATTTTTTACTATGTTGATCCTACCTATCCAGGAACATGGGAGATCTTTCCATTTTCTGATATTTTCTTCAATATTTTTCTTCAGTGATTTAAAGTTTTTATCAAATAGATCTTTTACTTTCTTGGTTATAGTTACTCCAAGGTATTTAAAGCTATTTGCAGCTATTATGGAAGGAGATTTTTCTTTTATTTCTTTTTTAGCCCTTTTCTCTTTAGTATATAAGAGGGATACTGTTTTTTGGGTTTTTTTTTTTAGTGAATTTTGTATCCTGCTACCTTGCTAAAAGTGTTTATCAACTGTAGAAGTTCCCTGGTAGAATTTTGTTGGTCACTTATGTGTACAATCATATCATCTGCAAATAGAGATAGTTTCACTGTTGTTTTTTTCCAATTTTGTATCCCCTAAATCTCATTTTGTTCTCTTTTTATTTTAGATAAAACTCTGAGAACTATATTGAATAGATAAGTAAAGAGGGGATAGTCTTGTCCAGTTCTTGATTTTAATGGTATTGTTTTGAGTATTTCTCCATTTAGTTTGATATTAGCTGTCGGTTTCTTGTAATTTCTTTTATTATATTTAGATATTTTCCCTGTATTCCTGATCTCTCCAGGACTTTAACATAAAGGAGTGTTTGATTTTGTCAAAGACTTTTTCAGCATCTAAGGATATAATCAGGTGGTTTTCTTCCTTCAGTTTGTTTATATGTTGGATGACATATACAGTTTTCCGTATTTTGAACTAATCCTATATTTATGGGATGAAGCCTACTTGATCGTGGTGGGGGATAATTTTTTTATATATTATTGTATGTGGTTTGCCAGGATTTTGTTGAGAATTCTTGCATTAATATTCATAATGGAAATTGGTCTATAATTCTTTCTTTGTTATGCCTTTAAGTAGCTAGGATATTAGGGTTACTGTGGCCTCATAAAAAGAGTTTGGTAATATTCCTTCAGTTTCTACCCTATGAAAAAGTTTGAGTGGTATTGGTAATAGTTCTTCTTTGAATGTCTGGTAGAATTCTGCACTGAAACCATCTGGACCAGGGCTTTTTTTACTTGGGAAGCTTTTAATAACAGCTTCAATTTCCTTTAGGGTTATAGGTCTGTTTAGATATTTAATCTGATCTTAATTTAATTTTGGTAAGTGGTTCCTGTCAAGAAAGATGTTTATTTCTTCTAGGTTTTCAATTTTTGTGGAGTATAAATTTTCAAGGTATGACCTGATAATTCTCTGGATTTCCTGGGGGTCTGTTGTTATGTCCCCTTTTCATTTCTGATTTTGTTGATTTGGATACTCTCTCTCTGCTTTTTGATTAGTTTGAATAAGGGCTTATCTATCTTGTTAACTTTCTCAAAGAACCAACTCTTTGATTCATTGATTCTTTTTATTGTTCTTTTTGTTTCAATTGTATTGATTTCAGCTCTAAGTTTGATTATTTCCTGCCATCTACTCCTTCTAGGTGAATTTGCTTCTAATTGTTCTAGGGCTTTCAGTTGTGCTGTTAGTTTTCTAGTGTGGGATTTCTCTAGTCTTTTCTCATAGGCATCTAGTGCTATGAATTTTCCTCTCAAGACTGCTTTTATTATATCCCATAAGTTTGGGTATGTTGTAGATTCATTTTCATTAAACTCTAGGAAGACTTTGATTTCTTTCTTTATTTCTTCCTTGACGCAGAGGTGTTTCAGTTAAGTGACATTTAGTTTCCATGAGTTGGTAGGCTTTCTGTGATTTTTGATATTGTTGAACTTTAACTTTAGACCATGGTGGTCTCATATGTTAAAAGGGAATATTTCCATTTTTTATGTATCTATTGATTTTGCCCAATTATGTGGTCAATTTTAGAGAAAATCCCATGTGGTGCTAGGAAATATGTATATTCCTTTGTGTTTTCGGTGGAAGCTTCTGTAAATATCTATTAAATCCATTTGCATCATAACCTCTGTTAGACTCCTTATTTCTCTGTTGAGTCTTTGGTTGACTTATCCACAGGTGAAAGTGGGGTATGGATGTCTGCCACTATTAGGGTGTAGAATTGATGTGGGGTTTGGGCTTTAGTTGTGTTTCTTTTTTTTAGAACTATAAAATATTATTGTTAATTACACAAAAATGGGAAGATAAAATAACATCAATCTTTATAAGATTGATGCAGAACATTAGCACTTGTCCGATTTATGAGTATTTTTCTTAGTTTTTTTCTTATGAAAAAGTCATATTTTTTTATCCATGTATACTCTTGTACAAACCCCTTTCCCCTTCCTGTCCCTTCCAGTCACTCTCTCTTCTCCACATCACTTTATCTCCTCCCCAGCAAGGGCAGGAGGTCCCAAGGTCTCAGAGTGGCTTAGTTCAGCATCCACCCCGGCAGATCCACTGTCCTCACCCCAACATCAAAATTGGATCAGTTATTCCTCTGGAGGGAATGGGCTCCAAGGTGCTAGTCCAAGGTGTTTCAGATCTCAAGCTGTTCAGTGGTTGTGGTTTGCAGCTTGGAAATGCTTTGCTTTTTCCTTTTTTTTTAAAGTCCACTAATGAGTGAGTACATCCCCTGCTTATCTTTCTGGGTTTGTGATACCTCAGTCAGGAGGATATTCTCCAAATCCATCCATTTGCCTGAAAATTTTAGGATATCATTTTTTCTTACTGCTGAGTAGTACTCCATTGTGTAAATGTACCATAGTTTGTTAATCCATTCTTTAGTGGAGGGGCATCTAGGTTATTTCCAGGTTCTTGCTATTATGAATAATGCTGCTATGAACATAGTTGAGCTAATGTCTTTAGAGTACGAATTTGCATCTTTAGGGTATATGCTCAGTAGTGGTATTGCTGGATGTTTGGGAAGATTGATTTCCAGTTTTTTGAGAAACTGCCATACTGCATCCCAGAGTGGCTGTACAAGCTTACACTCCCACTAACAATGGAGAAGTGTTCCCCTTGCTCTGCAACCTCTCCAACATTGTCTTTTATCTTAGCCAATATGACAGGTGTAAGGTGGGATCTCAAAGTTGTTTTGATTTGCATTTCTTTGATGGCTAAAGATGTTGAGCACTTTTTCAAGTTCCTTTCAGTCATTTACATAGATAGGTGCCCTTATATTAGGGGCATAAATATTCAGAATTGAAATCTCATCTTGACCAATTTTTCTTGAGATGAATAAGTAATGTTCATCCTGGTCTCTTTTAATTGATTTTAGTTTGAAATCTACTTTGTTAGATATTAGTATGGCAACACCAGCTTGTTTCTTAGGGCCATTTGATTGGAAAATCCTTTCCCAACCCTTTACACTGAGCCTGTGTCTGTCTTTGGGCTTGAGGTCTAACACTTAAATTAACCTATATGTTGTATCTATGTTTAGCCACGTGGTTTAATACCTTTGTTCAGTGCAGCTTTCTTATCTTGCTGCCTCTGTGTCTGGCTGATGACGGCTTGCTTTTCTGCCTTTTCTCTTCCCATAATTCTCCTATTCTTGTTGCTCTACCTCTACTTCTTGTCTGATTACTGGTCAATTAGTGTTTTATTAAACCAATACCAGTTACAAATATTTACAGTGAACAAAAGTACTATCCCACATGACATTGTGCTGTTTTTCATATATTGATTGATGATTTGTCTGCTCCATAGATATGTGTGTATTTAATGTCTTTGCATACTTTAAAAGTTATCTTTTCTGGATTAGGTTAATTGTATGGTTTACATGCCTTGAATGCTGACCCTTTTATGACACACATGATTTGAAAATATTTTAGTCTTTAAGTAGGTGTCTTTCTATTCTCTCAATTATTCAAATTCTCAATTATTTCTTTTATTGTGTAGAATTGCTTTAGCTTACTATATTCTAACCTATATATTCTTGCTTTTAGAGCATAAATTTTTAGAGCCACAACAATAAAAATCATTGTATAATACACTGTTATAGAATTTACAACTAATAGTCAATTCTGTTTTTTTAATAGGGTACTTGTTTTTTGTTGCTGTCATTGGTGTTTTTCAAACGAGTCCTTTTTTTGTTGCCCAGGCTATCATAAAATTCTTGGGGCCAAGTGATCATCTTGCTTTAGACCCACAGTAAAGATTCCAAGTATATACCAATATGTTCAAGTAGTCTGGTAGATATATGGCTTCACATTTCATGTTTAAGCTTTAATCTAGTCTAATTTGTTTTTGTGTGGTATGGGAGCACCTACTTTCAGACTTTTGCATGTGTGCCCTTTTGTCCTTGGAGTACTCAGTGAAGTGACTCTTATTTCGTGAGCTGGTATTCATAGACGACACCTTTTGTGCATGGACTCATCTCTGGTTTCTGTAAGCTTCATTTTTTTGCCAATACCATGCTTTTTCATTATAATTCTGACTATATTTTGATATGTAGCACTTCTTTTGAATAGTATTTCTATGGTATTTAGGGTCTGTTGTGGATCCAAGGAAAATTTCTATTTCTGTGAGACTACTACTTAAAATATTTTATTTAATATTTAAACATGAATATAATGTGTTCTTAGTAACTCTGCCCCTTCCCTTCCTTCCATATCTTCTCGTCACCTCCAACTCTATGAGCTCTTAGTTTTGTTTTGTTTTTCTTTTTCATGCCATTCATTATTTTCTGACAAAGCATAAATTATATTATATTGTCAGTTTTTCAAAGATTGAAAGAGTCCTTCCCTTCCTAATCCTTAGCACTTGTTTCACAGACTGCACTATTTACAGTGGCATATCTTACTTATTCTTGCTACAGCCTTAAGTTAACACCCACTGAGTTTCATTTGGTGCTGCCTGTATGTGCACTTGGAACATCTCACTAGGACATGAGTAGCCTCTCTGCGTTCCCATCTCTGAAGAAAACTAACTTTCCCTTCCTCAAAGCTGTCAACACCCCCCACCAAAGTCTCAGGTTTCATCGTAGAAGAGGAAGTAGAAATATTGTCTTTATGTCAGTGAAAAAAAAGGCTTCATGTCAACAACCTTTGCAGGACATGACAGTCTAGTTGCACATATGAACTCACAGCAGTTGGAACTACATGTGTAAATTAAGCCAGTCAAATATACCAGCATGGATGAGAGGTACATGAAGTCACGCCATAGTCTGAACAGCTGTTGCCAATGGATACTAACATTTTCAATAACAGCAGACAAAACTATCAGGCGTATTCAGTCATGATGGTAGGATAAAAGACACTGCTTTATAATAATTAGACTACTGAAATGATCTTCTGAATAGAATAGCCAATCACACCGGCAGATTAGAGTACATTTTACCTCATCATTTCACAGATTATTTCCATGAATACTGTAAATTAATTAAATTTCCTAAGCACTAACAGGGTATCAGAATAAAATTTCCCTGACAGTCTCTGAGAGGGATCATTAGATTACAACATCATTAGATTAAGAGCTTCATTGTGTGAGAGGAAGAGGAAAGTCATTTAATTTGCAAAAGTGATAAATTACACTGATTTGAATTTCAATCCATCAGTAAGCACACATTTCAGAAAGAATATAGCTTAAATTTTCTAGATTTAGAAACCTTTCTTAGACTAAGGCTGTCCATTATCAGCAGTTTAATGGAACATCAAATATCAGCAACAGAATAATATGTCTGCTAAAATTATCTTTTTAAACATGTTTGGATAAGCAAGTAGTTCTTAAAATCCGTCCATGTATATTTTATTCCGGAACTATAAATGCATGCGGAAAAATGAGTATTTGGTTAATTAATAATAATTTAATAAGCTAAACATAACAATAAAATATTTTTTGGAAGCACATTGGTTAAAAACAGTATTACCTTTAATCAAATATATGACAGTGTCTTTTTTCTTGAAATGATGTCATTTCCTTATAGGAGGTACTTCTTTAATGTTGCTTTCATGAATTTCTGATTACTTGTTCCAAGTTACTTTCTAGTACCTGGCGGTGTTTCTGAAGAGCTTGGGACCATGTTCTTAGCTATGTTGTATACACTTTATGAGAGCTGGGTTGACAGCTAAAAGGGGCAAACAGCTGAGAACAAGCATGTGCTGAACTAGAGTTGTTGATGGAGAAGGAGAAGCAAACTTCACCCTCATGCATGCGGTCCTTCCCAGCAGCATTCTGAATGGCTGGACATACAAGGCATTGTTAATTAGACTGCACATACAATTAGACATGATTGCCACATGATTTTTCATTTGGTTTGCTTCTCTTCATTCTGATTTTTGGTGGCTTGTCAGATGAAATAACTGTCATATGACATCAGTCCTAGCAATAACCAAGCCTGGATTATTGTAGGGATGTGGAAACAGAAGGACTTTTGCCAAAGTACTTTTAATGATACAGCCCTGGGAAAAATCATATAATGGAATTTTTCCAGGCTTCTCATTGGCCAACACACTCCCTTCTTGAGTCTATCTTATTTTCTCACACTCTTTCTTCATCTACTCAAACAGGCTTTTACCTTTCAGCTGATTTCTCATGAAAGCTTTCCAAGTATGCTTGGTTTCCCATTAAAGGCTTCCTTCTGGTAGCCCTATTAAAAGTTAAGGCTCCATAGAAAGTCTTTTTCTGATCTTCCACCCACAAAGGTCTATCATCTAGATTTTACAAATTGGCTTCTGTCTCCTCTGGTGCTGAACCAGATCAGCCCATTTGTCTTTTTGAGAGGACTCTAGTTTAATTGCTGTCTTTCTCTTCATCAGAAGAGAAAAAGAAAATACTCCTGTTTTCTAGTCACAGAGAACAAAATGAATGGAGATTGCATCCTTTTTGATTTTTTTCTTTTTTTTCTTTTTTTATTTATTTATTTTGTATTTATCAAGAAAAACAGTAAAATAAATTTAAAATGATGAGAAGTTAACGATAACTATGAAGAAGATAAAAATCATAACCATGACTTATCAAGGGTGATAATGCAAATAAGATTGCTACACATATATTTACTTTGTGTTCAGCTTTCCCTCTGAGTTTTTTTTCCATCCCTGTATATCCTTATTAAAGGTCCCTTCCCCCTCCCACCACATCAGGTCATTTTTTTCTTCTCCGCAACTCCCCATCCCCACCTTTTTGATTTTTTAAGCAAATATCTTAACAACCTTAATGTCTCTAAGAAGAAAACCTATTACCTGGTATGGCAGTCCATCTAACTGATCACAATCCACCACATGGACCACAGTCCATTATACTGGCCACTAAATATTATAGAACAAATGTCACGTTTCTCAGAAATTGCTGAGGCTAAATTTAGAAATGCATGCATTCACATGTCTAGTTTTCTTTAGTTGTTTTTAATAACTTATGTGCAGTGGAGCCTGTGATTCAGTCTTTCATCAAAATGTGCAATGGGGAATATTTTATGTGGCCTGGACTATGTCAGAATTACTGGCTCAATCTAGTTGCAGTATAAGAAAGTCTGTCTTCACAAAGAAACATTCACTCTGCGATGGGTCTGTGCACATGCATTCAGACAGTAATTATGATTTGTATGTGTGTGTGTGTGTGTGAAAACTGATGCCATTTCATTTCGACTTTTTAAAGATATTATTTTTAATTTATGTGTATAAGTGTTTTACCTGCATTCAATCTGTGTACCATGTATGCGAAGTGCTGAGGAAGCCATAAAGATGATATTTGATCCTCTGGAACTGGAGTTACAGATTTTTTTTCTTAGTTGCCAAGTAGGTGCTAGGAACAGAACCTGAGTCCTCTAAAAGAACAAGTGATCTTAACTATTGAGTCTTTTCTCCAGCCCCTTATATAATTCATAAATGTTTTGAGTCCAAATTCTGATAAATATGACTCAACAGTCTATTGCATGTATTGTTTCATATAAAAGTTATAAATTGTAGAACATTAAATTTAAGTAAACTCAGCAGGAAAACTTGTTCTAAATATTTTTATCCAATAAAATAATTACGATAGTACCTAGACTTTACTTATAGAGTGTCACTTACTAAGTGGCATGTATCCAACAGCTCATTTGTCTGCTTCAGAACTCTGTGAGCTAGATTACTGCATTATTCTTAAAAACTTAAACTCAGAAAAGTTAAATTTCTGCCTTAAGTACACAACTGAAGCATAACAGGTCTGGGTGTAGAATACTAGACTGCTAAACTCAAACACATTTGGAGAAGCTTGTCTCTCTGTCCACATCCTGCACCATTCCCCTGATGGTCTGTCACTTTTCATTCAAATTCTTTCTCTTTCTCTTTTGATGCCCTTATACAAAATGATCTCTCTAGAATCTTCTGACTATTGTAAGAGTTTGGAATAAAATATTATGTTTACTGGATTCACACTTTTTTCTCTCTTTCTTGGCAAGACCAAGTGCCATGCCTAATTGGCTCAAAATTATTCAAGAAGCGAAAATACTGAGTAGTTTAAATTTTCTACTTTTACTCTTTCATGTTATTGTGTGTGTTATTTAACTTTTCTTACTGTCTTAGCTTGTTATGCAATAATAATAACAATAGTATTTATTTCATAAAGACATTGAGCATTTATGTAGATAAATGGGTAGAAAACAATCTATTTAAACTTTCTTAGCAGCAACAAAACAATCATTATTTACTACTATTAGACAATTAATTACTAAGTATTTTATGCTTACCAGTTACTGACACCTGTCATAGTGGGTGCTCAGTAATAGAATCAATAACTTTTAATAAATGCATGTGTACATGAACAAAAGAATTGGTGAAGTGTTCAATTACCTGAGTTATTCTAATATCTTCTCAGGTTTCATTATGAGCACTAAATGCTTGCTCTTCCAGAGGACCTCAATTAGATTCCTAGTGTCCATTTGTCAGCTAACACTACCACTTTGGTTACAAAGGACCTCATGTCCTCTTCTGGCCTTCAAAGGCATTGCATATATATATATATATATATATATATGTGTGTGTGTATATATATATATATATATATATATCCACTGAAATTACACATGCAATTAAGTTGAAACAAACAGGAAACATAAATGAGGCTTAAAGTTTTAAGAGGAGGTTTCAACTATCCATAGTGACTCAAATAGTATCAGAATTCAATCCTGATAGATGAGAGTAAACTGTGTAAAGTCTTAGAAGTCCATTCAGCAGGTAGGTAAAGTGTTTTCTGTTAAAGCTCTTAGGCATGACTTTAATGACCTCCAGACTATATTTAAAGAATAGCTGGGCATAGTACTATGTGCCTGTATCTCTAATGCCAAAGACAAGTAGATCCCTGAGGCTTCCTAAGCTTCAGGTGGAATGACATTTTGTTTGTCTTAAAAAAAAAAGGTAGAAAAACAATTAAGAAGGACATTCCAATTTAAATTTCTTGCCTTCCATGCAGCATCATGGACACACAAATACATAAACACCACACACTGAAAAATTAAACCACCTCAGTTAAAAGAAAAAGTGAATGAAAACCACAGAAAGCTGAATTTTCCTTATTTCTTTTAAATCAGTCACGTATGTAGGAATGCTGACCAAAAAACTGACCAAAGTGGTTTGTGGTCCCTTTAAGCTTGGCTAAAACTTAGAGATTCATTTCTGACAACAAGTTCCTGACCACCATTTTCTCAGAGTGTTTGTACATGAGGGTTTGTGCAAGAAACCTCCAAATTCTTAAAATGACAGAGGCATCTAGTTGCCTGGGTAGTCACCTAAAGTTCCTATTAATGTTGGGGCATCCATCTTTATCCTACAGGCCTAGAGTCCCTGGAAGTCTTTTTAATGAAGCATGAAATTTAAAGAACTGTTCCTTCTATTTGGGCAAGGTTTGTCAGTTGCTTCTCCTGTGTCCTATAGAATATAGTTTTCTCTACAAAGCAGGAACATGAAGGACCATCTCCACTTGTTCTGGCAAAGTTCAGTGGTCATTTTTCTATAGGTCCTGCATGTTCAGTTTATGCAGCATACTATCAAGCAGTCAAGGTAAGAATAGTCTCTTGCCCAGTAGCCAACCTTTGCCACAAAGAAATTAAATACCACAAGGATTTTCTTTTAGGTCCATTATCCTCTTGAAGTCAATTGGTGCTGCCAGTATCATACATGACTCATTGTCCAAAAGAGTCTAAGTTCTTAAAACATTTTTAATACCGTATTCTGTAGGTTTTTGAAATGTTTGAAGAATATCTATCTAATTTGCATATCTACAACACTTAATTGGCATGACTATAAGTTGATTATCATAGATGACTATTATTCTCCATTACTTGATTATACATTACAGTTTTAAATGAGTAAAAAAAATAATATATTAAACACAAGTAGA
Organism: Sigmodon hispidus; assembly: GCA_004025045.1. Lineage (NCBI taxonomy): Eukaryota > Metazoa > Chordata > Mammalia > Rodentia > Cricetidae > Sigmodon > Sigmodon hispidus. The sequence continues at coordinate 54,403 of PVIH01011570.1, forward strand.
AAAATACATACAGCAAAATAAAATGAACTTTAAATTTGTGTCAATAAACCAAAATCCATATCAATATAAAATATTTTAAATAAGTAGTTTCTTTAAAAGTAGATTTAATAAGCTACGCATTTATCCTATTACATCTATATTCTCCCTTCATTCTTTAGAAAGAGATTGACTATGACCAATAACTAAACCCTCTTGACAAAAGTAAACATTCATAATCTATTTTGTGGGGAACGTGAACAGAGTTTTCTAAGCTACTTCTAGCTGATTGGGGGCACTGGCAATCTTATGGGGATCCTGAGAAAATTTAGGATTATGGTTAAATCTTGGCTGTAGTAGTTTGTGAGGCTGTATCATCTCAGCCAGTTGCCACAAGGGTGTCTTGATCAATCAAACCATATTAGCCTGGAAGCAATCCACAGGTTCTCATCTTCTGTAGAAACAAAAGCAGAACCTCTTTTCCAAAGCAACATATTCCTTGACCCAAATTTCAAAGTCAAGATACCTATAAAATCTCCATGTTGGTTTAACTTAGTAACCTTTACAGTCAAATGTCTTTGGGCAGCTAGTTCATTAACAGTTAAAAAATTAAAAGAAAATACAATAAGACATCTATTTACAATTCATCTTTACTAGGCTTATTATATTTTTATTACTCTATTTCTTTTTTTAAAAAAACTTTCTCTACCCCTTTTCTTTTCTCTCCCAAACCTATGTACATTTTACACACATTGTAACCCATTTAGAGATTTTTCTCCATCTGAATTTTTTTTATTTCATATCTTTAATCATTTCTTAACCAGGAGAGTTTTTAAATTGCTAAACTGTAAAGCACTACTTTGGTTCCTGGTTGGACCCCAACTAGTTTTTTAACATGGCAGAGGTACCAGAGTCACACTTATCTTTCCAATTCTGAGAAGCAGTATTAAGTATTGTGGGGCTGTTGTTGTTGTGGTGGTTTTATAAGCTCAGCCTGTGCTATTAAACTAGCAAGCAATAGCTGGGAGAAGCCTCTTACTACAGCAGCCCATGAGAGGGACTTCAAAAATAACCACCCTGCTCAGCTCATGGCAGCTGATGATCTGTTACATCTCACAGGTATCTGCTAGGAGACAAGTCTGTGTTCTGCTGCTGGCATAAGATAGTGAGACTAGGAATCCCAGTGTGGCTTCATTTCTGTGCTTTTCAGAATCTTTTTAAAGATTTTTTAGTGGCACCATTTGTAGCCAGAAGTTTCTGACCCTTTCAGCCCAGCCTAGTCCCAAAGTGAAGACCTGCCCACAGTCCATTGGTTCCAAATAATTACTCAAAGGCTTATATTAATTACAAATGGTTGGCTTATGTCTCATGCTCATTACCAACTAGCTCTTATACCTTAACTCAAACCATTTCTCTTAATCTATGTATCGCCATGTGTTCAGTGGCTTTACCTGTGTTCCATTGCATCTTGCTTTCTGGGGCCTCCTGCAGTGTCTCCATCTGACTTCACCCTTCTCTGTCTTTTTTCTTCTTGGTTTTCCTGCCTACCTCCAAGCTTACTTGCCATAGGCCAAACAACCTCTTTATTAATAATAAAGTATATTCACAGTGTAAAGAAAGACATCCTACATCAAGTGTTCACTTAAAAATGGCTTCAGTTGTATTGATCTTACCCAGCTGTGGACCTTGCATGCAGACCTTTGAGAAAAGGTGTGTCCACTAGTACATAGTTGACATTATGGTGCTTTCTAACTGATTTATGCTTGGATTTCAGCACTTCACTGAAGATAATTCATATCTGGTAACAAATCTGATCCATATACCATTGGTGGGCATGCCATAAGATCTAGTAGGAAAGCTAATTTTTGTTATTTTACTAAATGACTGTGTTCTCAAACTTTCTTCTGTAATTTTTAACATGGAGGCTAAAAATCAATTAAACTCCCTTCAAAACATTTATGTGTATAGCCATAGATTCATTTTGCTCTCAAACTTAGTTAGAGATGTTTCCTTTTGCATTGGTCAGTGATTAGTGCATAGATTCGTAAAGGACCATGTGTGCTTCTCACTAAACCAGACATTGGTGGCATGTTCTCCAACGTTTGGAAAACAGTGCTTGAAGTGACAGAAAAAATTGAGAAAGGAGCAGAGTTCTGTAAAACGTCTGATGTAGAATGTCTTTCTGTATGCTGGAAATACACTTATTACCATTTGTTAATAGAGAAACTGTTTTAGCCTATGGCAAGGTAGTTAATGGCAGATTGAAAATCTAAGCAGAGGTAAAGACAAAAAGGGCACAGTCAAGAGATGCTGCAGGCTGCTGCTCAAGGAAGCAAGATGTAATGGGATACAGGTAAAGCCATGGAGCCATGTCATAATACATAGATTAATAAGAATGGGTGGAGCTAAGTTTTAAGAAATAGATTTTAAAGAGCCTGAGCCACAGGCCAAATAGTTTGTAATTAATATAAGCCTTTGTGTGGGAATAAGTAGATGAAGTGGATGTGAGACTATGGGTCTGGACCAGGTTAGGCTGGGCCAGAAACTTCTGGCTACAGTTGACTTCTGTACAGGACAGAACTGGTATATCATGAACTCATAGAAGTATTAATTATCTCTGGAACATGTCAATAGGCATCTGTCATGGTTGAGAAAGAAGTTCTTGAAGCTTGCCCACCATGAAGACCATTGACAGTTATGGCTACTGGGGACGGTATTCAATTCTTCTGTGGTGTCACCAATGAATAACACCCCCATCCATGCATACACAAGCAGTTGTAATTGACGATAAGTGTATTTCACACAAATAAGGGAGATACGAAAGCAGAAAAGCAGCTTGTTGGGAAAAGGGAGGAAAGAAAAAGGCAAATGGAAAATTCTGAGTCTAATATATTAAATACATGCATGGTGTCTTTAAAAAACAAAACAGAGAAAGTTTCAGTTGTAAATTCTTTTTCTTCCCTTCTGAGGTATAAATATCTTAGCTTATTTTCAGCTTTACACCGCCAAGGGGACTGGATGCTTAAATCTTTAAAATGTATTATCAAGAAAAATAGTTCCCTGTTCTCCAATTTGGGTGGATAATATCCATATAACTCTAGAAAGTGCCAAATGGTGAACACAAATGGCTCCCTATCAGGATCCTGTAGTCCTTTCCCCCTAATTCACTCCAATGTTTAAACACATCCTCATCTTTACCTTCAGTAGGAGTTGAGGTCAGTTTCTTGGACTTTGAAGCTATAGATTTGAATAAAGTGTTCCCTGCTTATTTGATTCTGTCAGATGTAGTTTACCTTTAATACCACAGACTAAACTATTTTCAGAAACATATTGCTGGATGATCACTTTTATTAAATCTCTATATTCCACTCTATACCACATTTTCAAATAATCTTTAATAGTACTTTCAGCCAAGGAAGATGTGCAGAAAAGGTCATGCTTGTATGCTATTGGGAGAAAGTAAGAAATTATTCTCTTACAGAAAACAGAAATACCATGTGTTCTAACAATAATTCAGCCTGGCGATAATATAAAAGAAATGAGTATGACCCAAGGGAAATCAGTTTGCTGGAATCTACACTTCTGTGTTCAATGCAACATTGCTAGCTATTCATTGCCAAAGCAGGGAGTTCACCTGTGTTTATCAACACATAAATGGATGAAGTATTGTTTTGATACATCAGATTTTATTAAGAAACATTTCTAAGTCTAGTCTTTCTCTTATCTCTCATTCACGGTCTCTTGCTCAGTTCTCTGTCTTTCTGTATCTATCTAATCATCTGCTTGTCTGCCTGCCTGTCTGCTTGTCTGTCTGTCTGTCTATCTACTTATCTAGATATCTTTTCTGGTAATGTTATTTTGGTATAACTAACATATAGAAGTTCGGTTCTCTCTCATTAACTGAGTGAAAACAAATCATTACTATAATTAACTACTTCAAACAGTTGAAGATAGTGAAATAAATGAGCATAATTAATCAATTCTATTTTGCTGGTACACAGTTAGTCAGCATTTTATTGTTTGTACATATACAGGGAAAGCTAGTCTTTAGGAAATTAGTATAGGCAAATGATTATTTAATCTGAATATAAAATTTTATTTCTACAGTAATCTCAAATTAACCTCTGCATCTCCATGTTCATTTGCTGTCATTGATCAAAGATCTACAGTAACTAATAAGTTCTAAAATGTAAAGCTTTTTAATCATAATTATGTCTCTGGTTGTTGTGCTGTCAACATTGTCTCTGCTCTGTCTTTGGTGGATAATAAGTGTCTGAAAATATTTTAAGTTAAGACATGTAAATTAAGCATTACAGAGAAACAAATAAGCTATATTTTTTACATGAAATATGTGTTTGTTTTTTTATACTACTACTGCTGTCAAAATATGCTAGCTCAAAAAGAAAAAATCTTACAAAAGATAAATACTCTCATTACTTATTGTGTAGAATCAGTGGTCAGATCAAGATGTTTTGGGACCAGCAAATCTACATTTCAAATATTTACTTCTAATTTTCAAGATCACCTTTGGCCCAGGCCATGCCATATGTTATAACCTCTGTGGCAAGGTGTTTTGGGACCAGCAAATCTACATCTCAAATATTTACTTCTAATTTTCTTTTTTTTTTCTTCCTTCTTTATTTTGTATTTATCAAAAAAAAAAAACACAGTAAAAAGAATTTAAAATGTGGAAGAGTTAACAATAACTATACAGAGGATAAGAATGATAGGCATGGCTTATCAAGGGAATAAATACAAATAAGATTGCTACACCTATATTTTCTTTGTGTTCATCTTTCCCTCTGAATTTTTTTTTTCATCCCTGTATATCCTTATTCAAGGTCTCTTCCCCCTCCCAACACATCTGGTCATTTTTTTCCTCTGCAACTCCCCATCCCCTCCCTGGGCAGCACCATCTTCCAAAATTAAATGAAGATCAGATTACTTCTAATTTTCAAGATCACCTTTGGCCCAGGCTGTCCCATATGTTATAGCCTCTGCTTCTTTCAAACTTGAGGAGCATACAGAAGCAGCAGTATCAGATGCTTTCCTCGGGACTTCAGGAAGACAATTTTCCTAACAGAAAGAATTATAAATAAAACTAAAAATGCATAATTACTTGAAATAGATCCATACAGGTAAATGACATTGTATATTAGTTTGCAAGCTTTTGGTATGCCAGATGTGTGAATGTAGTTTATGTTAGAATGAATTGAAAGATATGTGCCATATGGAGGAAATAGCAAATATAAATGCACTGATGGCTTGGAGAGATAGGATGAGAGATGATCTATTTTCCCTCTCAGTTTTCATATGTTAAAATAAAATATAAGACTTACCCAGCTGTGAATCCTGTAAACTTCAATAATGACTCGCATAGGCAGACAATCCCATGGGTGCAGTAGTGACATAAACATTGCCTAGGTAACGAACTGCTTTCTGATTGGACTTAGAGCCAGCTACATATGGAGATTTACATGTCTGGCACTGGAAATCAGAACAAAATCCCAAGGTTTGGGAGCTCACAGGGCCCAAGGGTGAACCTACTTCTATTATTTTGCAAAATGGACATAATGTCAAATTGATCAAATTCTGTATTTTTCAACAAATAGATAAATGCATCCTTCCTTGTCAGAGAAGCTTCTTTGTGTAGTGGGTATCAGTTAATGAAGACAATCATGACTGATGTGTGAAGAATAAGTGTCAAGGGAAGATTTAGTTACGAAGGGTAGATTTTCCTCCTTCCCTCAGTCTCAGGGACCATCACAAAAGAGGTGATAAAAAGACTGTCTAAGCCAGCAATCAATTAGGGCCAGAACCAAACCATGTCTTCTGGACACAACACAGGACTGCTGTACTCAAGAACCCACAGGAGCTGTAGTAGATGGTAGCACCTCATACCAGTCAGCATTGTCATATGTAGTATGCTGTGCACATGTGGGGTTTTCCTAAGCCACTTGTCCTCAGCTGAAGAGCTGATGATTGATAATTTCTAAGGGAAAGATAGTAAGTTTTCTTTAAGGGGGCACTCTTGGCAGATTGTCCATGCTCTATAAAGGCCTCAAACCCATGAATATATGGCTTGTACATACTGAACTCTAATAATTATTTAAAAATAGAAAAAAGGTGACATGAAGTTGGAGTTAGGGAAGTTGGTATGGATCTATGGGGAGTGAGGTGGATGACTGAAGAGTGTATGTGATCAAAGTATATCATATAAAGTGAGCAAAGAATTAATAAAATATTATATTTTTAAAATGTGGCACAATTTTTTTAAGATTAGTTAAGCCTGTAAGACAGCAGTTCTCAATCTGTGGGTCAAGATCCTTCTGGGAGTCAAAACTGGGGTTACATATCACGTATTCTGCATTTCAGATATTTACATTATAATTCATAACAGTAGCAGAATTAAAATTATGAAGTAGAAGCAAAATAATTTTGTAGTTGACCACAATATAAGGAACTGCATTAAACGGCAACAGCATTAGGAAGCTTGAGAAACACTGCTCTAAAATTCACCTACAAATTTATTTGAAATTATTTTCTATAATTATATTGAATTATAGATTGGTGATAAGATTTTATATAGAGCCTAGGCTCTGAGTGTTATTTCAGTGTGTTTTTCCTCCAGCAATATGATTTACTAGTTCACAATCATTTATTTTTCATTTTTATTTTAAATTTTATGTATATACGTATGAGTGTTTTGCCTGCATGTATGTCTGTGACTAGTGCCTATAAAGGTGTCAGGGACATCAAATAACCTCAAATTGAAATTACAGGTCTTTGTAAGTCATCATGTGGGTACTGGAAATTGAACCTTGGTTCTCTAGAAGAGCAGTAAGTGCTCTTAACCATTGGGCCATCTTCTGAGCCCCAGAAACATTTGTTCTTATAACAGCTTTATGTAGTATTTATGCCCTGACTTTTTTTTCTCTCAACTATCATCTTTGCATTCTCTCTCTCTATCTTTCTGGCTGAGCTAGAGACAAGTCTTGGGAAGATTAAAAGTAGCTACAGTAAGGACCAATATCTAAGAACAGGAGAGAAGCTGCTCCTGGTGCTATCTCTGGTTTTATAAAAGTTTTGGAATGGAAAAGAAACTAACAATAACAACCAAAAAATTTACAATATTTTGACTAATTGAAGCTTAATACACACTCTTTCTCTTAAAACAATTTTTTTTGTTTGTTCCCATCCCCACCTTTTCTCAGTCCAGCCATGGAGTCTATTTCCCCTTCCTAGAGAGATGCATACACCCCATCTAGAACCCTCCTTGTCATTTAGACTTTCTGGGCCTGAATTATAGCATAATTATCTTTAGTGACTACACAGCATATCTTTATTTCTGTGTCTGAATTACCTCACTCAGGATGATTCTTTTTCTAGTTCCATCTATTTGCCTGCAAATTTCATGATGTCATTTTTTCAACAGCTGAGTAATATTCCACTGTGTAAATGTACCACAGTTTGTTTATTCTCTGGCTGAGGGACATCTGGGTTGTATCCAGTTTCTGGCTATTGTGAATAAAGCCACTATGAACATAGTTGAGCAAATATCTTTGTTGTAGGAAGGATTTAAACCAAAGTTTGTTAATAAGGGGCTCTCCAAATCATGCAAGATGTCAGTGATTTCATATCATGCTTTGAATCCTGTATTGCCTAGCAGGTTGTAACCTAAAATAAATTCTTAAGCACTTGAATGAGAATTCCATATATAGAAGAAAGTTCTAGAAGTTAAAATAATTATATGTGTACTTTATAAGTGTTAAATAGCTAAGAGTTCATCCAATACTTTTTATTTTATATGTTTTAATTTAGTGTACCATTAAAATAAAAAATAGTTTACCATTTATAAAGGGAGAAATTAGTTTTATGCTTTTAATTTCTAAAGTCTTAAAAATAATTACTTATTACTAGCATTTGTGAATGTATGTGCATATATATACTACTCTCAGAAGTTATAAAGTAATATATTAAATATTCAATTAAAATAATTCCTTTAAACCCCACAAGAAAAATCTTGAGACATATACTATTATTGTTTGTTTATTTATTTATTTTTGGCATTCTTTCCTTTTGTGAGATGTGGTCTTTCTATAAAGCACAGCCTAGCCTTGAACTGACAATATACTCAAGTTGGCTTCAAGCTCACAGAGATCCTCTTGCCTCAGATCTTGAGAGTGCTGAGATTCTAGTTTTAAGCCCCCATGTCTAGATAGTAATGTGATTTGATAAAAAAGGATAGCTGAGGTAAAAATACTAAGTAGATTTGCCAATAAAAGAACTTAGATATAGAGATGCTGGTAAAACATGACAAAGATAAGATTCTGACTTGAAGCAGCATGCCCCAGGGATATGTCCAAAGTGTATGCCTACAGTTGTTCTATTATAAAGGTCTTTTGTAGCCATAATATAATATATAAACACTTTTAGATATGAACCTATTGTGTTCAACACAAATGTGGTTGCATGTAATTTAAAGAACTAGGGGGTAATTTTCTTTATTTGCACTTATTTTCTCAGTTTTGGTTCATTTAGAGGACTCCAAAATAGTACTCAAGAATTGCTAGTGTATAAAGAACAAAAACTTAATTCTGGTTCTGAAGCCTGTGAAGTCCAAGGCTAAAGTGCTACTTGCAGAGTTGATCTGAAGGGTTCCTAGCATCCTGGTTTACCAAGGGATGCTCTTTCAATTTAATAGCAGGACAGAAATATCAGACAAGGGGTTTGGAGTCTCATTTACAAAGTCTCATTTGGCTCATGAGGCTTCATGCTAGGGCCTTACTCACTTCCTGAAGGCACCATCTGTAATTATCTCCACATTAAAAACACGGTAGTAATTCATGAATTTGTAAGGGAGCATAAATATTTTGTCTATAGTACTCTTTAACCAAATTGTTTCGACCCAAAAGAAAAATTTAGAAAAGAGAATAACAAGCACTCTAAACTGCTTGTTTTTTTTTTTTTTTAAATATATTTTTTGGAAGATGGCCTAAGTGAGATAAATTTCCACAGCACTCTAATTTTAGTTGTCCTAGCCTTAAATTTCTGTCCTGCCAACTGCTGCCTTGGTACACAGCCACACTGGCCACCACTAACTTACACATTAGAGGACCAGCTGTAGAACCCAGACATGAGCTGTCCACAGGAAACTAATAGCTCCTTTCTTCCTTTACAGAAAAGGGCTCTGAATGTATTTCTTTTTTCATTTTATAATCAGGGAAATTCTTTTGTGTTCCCCAGGGCAATGATAAAGTAAAGAGTCATGTAGTGCCTCTCAGACTACAAGAGTTCCCTGTAACACAGATATTCTTGCACGCTACAGCCTCTACTTTAAGTATTGTGTCATCCAACCATAGACTCCGAGTTCTCGCAGTTAAATGCGGGGTGTTTTATACAAGAACATATCTCTCCTCTCAGCAAGACAGGTTTTTTTTAAAAGGGCAATTATTTTGAAAAGGACACGAACACAGTAAAATTTTCAAAATGTCAAAGATAGATCTTGTTATATTTTAGAGGTGTGTTTTATTTATTTAAAAGTCCGAATATCAAATAATCTTTAAAGCTATACAGATTTTAAAATTCTATTTGCAGTTTTAGAAACTAAGAACAACATATTTGGTAAAGAAGGTGATGGAGATTAGCAAAGCTTTGCTTTTTTAAATAAAACACAAAATGAAGATTTAAGGAGAGTTCAATTCAGCATTGAATAGTAGAGATGTGTTAAACAGACATACACTTCAGTAACTGAATCACAATGGAAGAAAGTCCAGCACTTTCCAGCTCACAAATTATAGTCTACATCATACATCACAATGCCTACTACCCTGCTACTTTATTTTTTCCTAATCATGGAGGCATTCTATGTTTCACACCTTTTGCTGCTTGATAAAAAGAAGATAAACTTCTTTCAAACATTCTTTATAACTTACCATGCCTATTCAGTACATATTTCTAAAATTTAACTCTAAACCACAGGTACAAACTGACTTCTCCAAGGTTTAGCCCAAGCTACCAAGTTCAGTTCCAAAACTAGTCAGTTGTAAGTGAACCCTTGCACTGACTAACTAGTATTCCTGTATCTAATGCCAGATTCCTGTATCATGAAGCCAGATTTTGTGACAGACACTCGTGATTCTAGTACCTGAAAGACCAAAGGAGGGAAATTATGGATTCAAGGCCAGCCTGAGCTACACAGCAGGATTACTTTTCAAGAAAACAAAACAAACAAGAAAGAATAAGATGAAAAGGTTACTATTATGAGTTCACAGCAAAGAAAGTACATGCATAAGAAATGAAAACCTTAGTAACTCCTATCTTCAAATACTGTTGGGTCTTTTCTGCTATAATACCTTTCCATTTATATTCAAGTGGGTCTCAACTTTAGAATGGCCATCACAAGGCCAGCAGCTGATTTTTGTGATCTCTGCATTTTTTTTTTAATCTTTGATTTTTGGGGATTAGTTTGCCCTATCATCTAAGTGCCATTTTAATTACTTTTTAACTTTTACATATGATATTTTATTTATTTATTTTACATTATTACCACAGCTTCCACACCCTCCTTCTCCTCCCTCCTTCCCTCCCTGTTTCTTCCCCTGTATACCCCTCTGTTTTCACCCTGGGAGACAACATGATCATGCCATTTTAATGTCCATCATTCTCTCTCAGGAAGAATAAGGATATGCAGCTACTTCTGAACAATAGAAAAAAAACCCACACTTTCTCTGTAGCTTTCTCCTTCTTTTTTTTTTTTTTTTTTTTTTTTTTTTTTAAAAAACTTTATTTATTTATTTGCCTTGGTGTTTTGCTTGGAACTGGAACTACAGACAGTTGTGAGCTGCCATATGGGTGCTGGGAATCGAACCCGGGTCCTCTGGAAGAGCAGACAGTGCTCTTAACCACTGAGCCATCTCTCCAGCCCCCAGCTTTCTCCTTCTTAAAGGTTAAAGCAATATAATAGTTTTGTTTGACTTTGGGTTTATCACAGGACCAAGGTTTATTTTTATGGGTACCTTAAAGCTATGTGTTTATTTTAGTACACAATCAAACTTTCTCTTAGCTTTATACTCCTACAATGGTTTTCAAATTAGAAACTATAGATATTCTTTGCGGGAGGATCTCAAAAGAAATAAAGGGAATTCAGAAAAAGAAATATAAAATCTTCTACCTGTACTTTGGGGGAGAAAAAGAAAGTGGATCCAGAAATGCCACAGAAGGTGAAGAGAGATTTGGACTTTTATTTAATTTAAGCATTCAGTGGGCCAAGATGACATGCACTAGAACTTGTTTTCTGAGTCCCAACAGTCATAATGCTGAAGATATGACTCTTGCTCAAATTATAAAACTCACTTTGTTTAAGTGAACCAACCATCCTTTTGTTTGCCAGTTACGAGTTGGTACAAGCTGATATTATTACACTAAAGCAGAGACCCTCCTTCTTTTACATCAGGAGGTGTTAGCTTTTATTCTTGGTTAGGAACTAGGTAACTGGCTGGGATCTCCATCTGGGCATGCTTGTTTCACCTGGTATTGCACAGGTGATTTCTCAGGCCTCCTTTTATTTATTGACTTGACAACATACTGCTTCATTATTTTCTCAGCTAAGGACCATTTTTTTTCTGTTTCAGTTCTTGCTTCTCATTCTTCACCCACTGCTGTCTGAGAACAAGTAAATTAAAAGATGTTGTCCAAACAGTTGAGACAAGAGGAAGAGTTATAAAATTCCACAAACATGAGCAGTTTGATGTCTTGCATGTTTAACATAAAATAACAACAAGAGGGATTCATTCATATTTATTAATAAGACGCATGAAAGCTCTGTCTATGTTACAAGTTCAGGTTGGTTCTAAGGAAAGGAAAAGGCAAAGATGTAGCCTGGGTTAAAAAGACTATGACTAAGTTATTTATCAATATATTTTCAGATATGTTTCCTCCCGCTCATGTTCACCTTCAATCCACCATGAAATGGTAATTTCAGAGGAATATCCATATGGTTAAAATTATATCATGACATATAGATTTTGTAAAACATTTTATTTTACATAAATGAATGTATATAAAGTAGTAATGCAATAACATACTAAAAGATCATGAGGGACTTTTATAGGTGATTTTAATTAAGAAGAAATACTTATCAGCATTTTAAAACTAATAGCATGAGAAAAACATTAATATTAAGTTAAAGCTAGTAACTTTAAGTTAATCTACTTTGAACTCCTGAAAACTGACATTTTTACCTTACAAAGGTGATTCTAAAACCCTGTGTCTAATCTATGGGCTAAAGTAAGAATTAACAAACACTTGTTTCTTGCCAGGCTACCTCTTTGTTGTCCAGAGCTGTTATCAAGTGCCCAAGGAAATAAAATTTTGGTTACAAACAAAAGCAATTGGATGAACAACCTGAAAGACCTCAGAAATACTAAGTAATGAAAAGGCAGGGCTCAAAGCTAGAGGAAACTCTAGATGTGATAAACAGACATATTATTCTTATTCTTTTTTTGTATCATTTTTAATTAATTAAGGTCTAGCTGTAGAAGTGAAGCCACAAAGGGAAAGTATAGAACTGAATATAGATGGGCAAAAAGTGGACTGATAGATGACAACTTAAATAGGCCATGACAGTGGGAACAGAGCTGAGCAGAAGTTTTTAGGACAGTGCGAGAACTCTCTGCTACTCAGTCACAGGTATGTACCTGATGGTCAGACCACAGGTCAACGGAAGATATTCTCATCGCAGTGTCACATATCCCTGTCTTTATGGAGTCCAGGTGAAGGTACTAAACCATTCCTTGGTCCAGTGCACCCAAAAATTTCTCTAACCTTGTTTTCGTGGTATGATTTTCATACATTCTTATGCTCATAAGGTTCTAATTTACTTTGCTAAATATACATGGTAGTATTCTCTCAGAATACCTTATCTCAGAAATAAGGTATTTATCAGCTTATGCTTCATGAGTAGTGATGGACAGATTGCTGTGTTTACATACATGTCAACAAAGTTGTGATCATGTTGCCTGTGTTTTCACTCAAAATGGAGCCAGAGCCCATGTGTAGCATGAGGGCTCTTGGGTTCTGAAAATAAAACAAAACAACATTCTCTTATACAGTGCTGTAACTTTGAGCAGAACACAGACTAATATCAACCTCGGGATTCCTTGGAGTTCTGTAAATGGTGATTTTTGTCTAGAAAATATTGCATTATTTAAATCCTTTCTTTTCAGGACAAATTAGCTTTACTGAGCTATCTAAATATAGTCTGAGATACACATACATCACATTCAAAATTGCCTTTTCTCTGACTTGTTCAGTCAATGACTTTAGAAGTTGCTTTCTTTCACACATAAAATCTTTGTTAACTGAGCCCTTCTCCTATAACATGTGCACATGCACACAGGTGTATGCATGTACATGTGTACACACATCTATGTGTGTATCTGTATTATTAGTGTAGTCCCAGGAAGTTAGTCACATCTTAGTGAGTTTGTATTTTTCTTGATATATGTAAAATATCTTATAATTAAATTTGAGAAATGGTATTAGTGCTATCATCAAAGTATTTAAATAAAGCATAAGAAAAATAGAGCCCATTTCACTGAAATTTATTTAAAGACCAATTCTCAGAGGTAGATTTGCCTAAGGATGGAAATAGTATCTTCAAGAGCAGAGTGTTGGAAATGTCTTTACTATTAATGAAATTTTCACTTTATCCCATTTACTTAAAATTTGTTGTAGTAAATGCATTAAAAGTATTCTTCAGTTTTAGCAAACAGAACCAAAGGTTCCCAAAGGGATGTTTCATGATTAAGCCCATGCTTGGAAAACACACATTACAATTGGTAGATCCATTCCCCCTAGCACAGATAACATTTAAAACAAGATTTTCTAATGGCTCTTTGATTTAGGATTCTATGAAGAGTTAATTATCCCCATTCAAGGTCTCCTCCCCCTCCCAACACATCTGGTCACTTTTTTTTTTTTCCTCTGCAACTCCCCATCCCCTCCCTGGGCAGGGAGCACACAGTCCCATGGTCCCACTGACCCATCAATGCTTAGGTCAGTCTCCACCTCTGGCCAAATCCAGTTCTTTCCCCTCTCCCTCAAGAGTGAGTCAGGTGTTCCTCTAGGTGGCGTGGGATCCAAAGGGTCAGTCCAGGGTGTTTCCGATCCCAAGCTGTTCAGTGGTTGCGGTCTGCCGCTTGGGCATGTTTGGCTTTTTTTTTTTTTTTTTTTTTTTTTGTTTGTTT
>PVIH01011571.1:0-68403 GCA_004025045.1 Sigmodon hispidus
GGAGCATACAGTCCTATGGTCCCACTGACCCATTAATGCTTAGATCAGTCTCCACCTCTGGCCAAATCCAGTTCTTTCCCCTCTCCCTCAAGAGTGAGTCAGGTGTTCCTCTAGGTGGCGTGGGATCCAAAGGGTCAGTCCAGGGTGTTTCTGATCCCAAGCTGTTCAGTGGTTGTGGTTTGCCGCTTGGGCATGTTTGCACACGAGCCATTCTTGCCAAGAGCCTTTGGTGGCAGGACCATCAGTAACATCAGCCTGCATCCTGTATAGTAGCAAGCATTGGCAGGATGTCTCTTTATACCCGGATCCCAAGGTCTCCTGTCCACCTGGAACTTACAGCAGAGTGCTAGAGGAAATGTGTCCCTTCATGTGTATATATGCATAGCACACAGTCTAAAGCACTCAATATTCTTAGACTAGAAAGCAGAACTAGTACGTCTTTGAGGTCTAGTTTATAGTTTTAGAGTGTGGGCACTGAGAAGGAGCAGCCAGGATGAATGCAGGAGTTGAAAGTGGCTGTTCCTGAAGTCATCTTTGGAAGATAGGATTTAACAATGTTAGAGGGCAACTCTCTTGAATCCGTGCCTACACACTTTGGTATGTCTTATTTTCTGGTGATTTCTCTTAGAAACATCCATATCTGTGCTCTCAGATACAGACCTTTTCATTCCGGTTGCTTCATTTCCTTTCTTATTGCTTAAACTTGCATTATAATATCATTATTAAATGCTAACTCTGGGGATGAGGAGATGGCTTTGTGATTAAGCATTTGGATCAGAGTTTGGATCTGCAGAAACCTGTGGAAATGCAGATGAGTGTGGTCACCCACCAACTCCAGTCTCTGGAGTCAGAGATAGGATATGTTCAGAGGAAGACGGATAGCAAGACTAGCTATATACATCACCTCTGGGCTTTATTGGGGGGACATTTCCTTATTAAATAAGGCAGAAGAGCAATTGAAGATGATTTCCAACACCAACCTTAGATATCTACATGCACAGTCATGCAAAAATGTGTACATAAGTATAACACACACACACACACACACACACACACACACACACACACACACACAAGTACCCTCTGTCAGAGGTAACTGTAGGTTAAGATTTGTAGGTAAGACTGGCTCCTCAGAGTAGAGAAGTGAATCCATAGTAGTGGATGTGGGTCTAGGTTGGGATCTTGGTTCCAATTTTTCTACAGGCTTCCTTGCCACATGTCTTAGTTACTTTTCTGTTGCCACAACAAAATATCACGACCAAGACAACTTATACAAGAAATCATTTATTTGGGGATCAAGGTTCCAGAGGATGAGTCAATGGTCATCACCACAAGGAGCAAGGCAGCCTGCAAACAGGCATGGTGCTGGGCAGTAGCTGAGAGCCTTACATCTGTCCAGTCCACAAGCATGGAGGGCAGAGTGGGCTGGGGAGAAACTTACGGGAATGGTGTGGACTTTTGAAACCTCAGAGCCCACCTCCCATGACATAGCTCCTCTAACTATCCTATGCCTCCTGATTCTTCTCAAATAGTTTTACCAACTGGGACTAAACATTCAAATGTGTAACCCTATGGGGACTATTCTTGTTTAAACCAACACACCACTACTTTGTGTTGTCTCAATGGTGCTTTGTGTAGACTCCTGAATCTCTTAACAGCTAAGCATCTAAGTATCTGTGAAGAGATGATTGATATCTGTAATCACTCTTGGTTAAATGTCTGCATTCATGTGGGCAGTCCGGGTCTTCTGTGTCCTGATGGGAAGGGACCTGGGGCATGGCTGGAGGAAGAGGAAGTGCATTTGAGGTCTAGTACCTTCTGATGGGCCAAGGAAGGGGCTTCAGTGGTTCCTATAGTTACCTGGGTGGGATTGAAGCAATGGGGATGCCAAGACAGCTGCTGTTATAATTCAGTGGCAGGGAGATAGGATGACTTCCAGAGGGACAAAGGCAACTAGGGAACTTTGGTGACTTGTCACAGCTACAACCATCAACCAGTGAGACTATCTGCAGGTGAACAAAACCAGTGAGACCTTCCCACCAACACAGGTGACAGATCTCTGAGATTTACATGCCATCTCTGCCATACCCTCCTCCTCAGGTCTTGTTCCCGGAGATACTGACTGGAAGAGTGAAAAGCCTGTGCCTTTTCTTTCCAGGGGACACCAGCTTATCTATTATTGGTTATAATCAGATGAGGGCCTATGGAATGGTCCAGACTACCTATAAACTAAAAATGATCAGAAAGCAAGGAAATCCACTCAAGATATTGTTAAGGAGCAGGGAGGGGGTTTGATAGAACATGGGTGAAATTGGTAGCTGGGAAAAAAATTCAAGCATGATTGTGATTATATGACACAGAATAAAAGCTGATTAACAGGCTGCATGAACCAGAAGAAAATAGCCTGAGATAGCCAAACCACTTGTTCATGATGGAAATCTGTTGTGATTGGTTGGCACAGGGTCAGTTGTTAAATATTCTGAGAGTCACCTCTGTAGGCAGGTATAATCACAATGGCAGAAAACAGTCACCAAGACAGTTAAAATGGAAGTGACCAAAAGTATAATCAAACAATCATAATTTCAGGTATAGGCAGCAATTATGCAAAGACAAGCTCCAAACCTGGGAGGTCAGGGGCAGGGTCACAGAAACAGTAAGGCTCAGACAGGCTCAGAGCATAGGCAATGGCACAGGTTCTGGAGGCCAAGCACAGGGCCAGGGTAGGTATGCATTTGGATTGGTCTCACTGCTGTGAGGAAAAGGTACAGACAAAACCTCAGACTGACATTTGCAGCAGCCAGTCTCATACACAGGAATGTCACCTCATTAGGCTTTCCTGCCTGATGCTTTTTGTAAGAGGTGCTTCTGAGGGATGAAGCTCAGTGCTGGGAAATATTAACAGAGACCAGTACTTTAAGGTATTGGCTTGCTCTGAGGATCTGTGACTCAATTTGCACCATCAAGTATGAACTGGAGATGACAGAGACTCATGTTTGGGGTTCATAAGACATGCTAGAGGGTGGGTCGCGACCCCTTTGAAGGTCAAAGGGCCTTTTCACAGGAGTCACCTAAGATAGTTGGAAAACACAGATGTTTCCATTACAATTCATAACAGTAGCAATATTACAGCTATAAAGTAGCAATGAAAATAATTTATGGTGTGGGGCGTCACTTCAACATGTGGAACAACCTGAAAGAGTCGCATCGTTGTTAGGAAAGTTGAGAACCACTGCTCTAGAGAGCCAGCGGTGAGATTGGGGTGGGATTCCTCTCAGATGGTGTCTGTACTTTGTCACAGTGTACCACTCTAAGTGACTGGGTAATGAAGGGCTCTCAGACAGATAGCTTCCGTGATCAAGAAGCTCTGGCCTTTCTCAGCCTGAGACCCCTTCCTGAGTGACGTCAGGAGTCATACCAGCTGCAGGCTTGCCAGTGGCCAAGTGGATGAAGAAGTATTTCCCATGAAGGTGCCAATAAGGCTTGTGGAGAAAGCTTTGACAAGTAAGAACCAGCAATGGCTCCCTAACAGTAAGCCTGGATAACACAGACAATGATGATGTCACCCAGCGATGGCTGATGGCTACCTAACAGTAAGCTTGAATAACACAGCTAATGCCCCTGGTTTGCTGCTGATTTCCTAAGCTTTCAGTCTAGTTTGATCCAGTTAAAACTTCCCACTTCAGAGTCACAGAGATGGCTCAGCAGTTTAGAGCATTTGCTGCTCTTGCAGAGGCTGAGGTTTGGATCCCTGCATTCACATGGTAACTCATAACCATCTATAATGCCAGTGTCCTTGTCTGATCTCTATAGACACAATGCATGTAGTGCACATACCTACAGGAAAGCAAACATACATATAAAATGAAAATAAAACTAAAAACCCCACATGTCTAGGATGTCCTAGCACTGTTCCCATTTGGCCATTTTGACCCAGTGTTAGGTTGTCACGTTGCTGTGGCCACGCCCCTGACTGCAGGAGCCCCAAAGCCTCTGACATAGGGGAGCCTACCCTTTAAAATCTCCAACCTCGTGGGAGACTTTCTCTCTGCCCCCTACCCTACCCTTTTCCTCTTCCCTTCTCCTCCCCCTCTTTAATAAACCTAATATGGCTCTCTTGGCAGCATGCTGGTGAATTCTTTCACTTGCAAAATACTAACACCCAGAGGCCACTCTCTGTGACTACTTCTGAAGTTTCTGGAAGGTTCCATGTCTTCAGCATTTGTCCTTATACAGCCAAGGAGCTTTGCATGTGATCTGTCCACTTCAGTCTTGGTTGTCCTTGCTGGTTGGTGAGATACCAAAATGTGCCACACCAGAGGGCTCTGTGTCCACACAATGAATGCCTGCACACTAGAAATCTATCAGTGCAAGTCTAGGCCTATACAATGTTTTTTCCTTTGGCAAATAAATACACCATGAGTATCTTAGGTAGCAGGACACACTTCAGAGTTTCTAGTTTTAACTATTTTAGTTTCAATACTGCCTGGACTTGTGCCTTCCTGATCATCTGGGCAGATGTGACTGTTTCACAGGATTTCCATTATGCTTACCTGACCATGACTAAAATAACTTTTACAAGGAAATGGGTGGAAGCTCCTGCCTTTTTGGTACGCTGGCCAGATCCTTGCTATATTAGGAATTCCAAGAAGATCTTCCTGTGTATTCCAAGTTGGTCCTAAAGGTCATTATGTTCTTTGAGGTCAGAGTTATTCTAGGTAATGGGAGAAACATTATCCAGGACATGTTCTAAGTACTGGTGAGTGTGGGCATGTGCCTGGGTTGAGGGGTGCCACTGAAAAGTGTGCCTGGGCTCTGTGGGGGGCTTTTTCAGATATTCAAGGTCCTGTTTATTTTTCTTGTTGCTATCACCAAATCCCTGAGAAGAGCAACTTAAATAATGAAAGGCTTATTTTCACCTTTGGTGTAAGACACTCTCTTGGTGAGGAAGACATGGTGGCAGATATGTGAGGCATCTGGTCTCGTGTCCACTGTCAGGGCAAAGAGAAATGACAGTGAGTGAGGACAAACTATGAAACCTCAAGGCCTACCACAGTGGCTTACATTCTCTACTAAGGCTCCCCTTCTGTTAGCACCCACAACTTTTCAAAAACAGTGCTTCCAGCTGAAGAAGCAGTGTCTTAAGACACACGAGACTACGGGAGTCCATTTCGCATTCAAACCACACCTTCTGAGACAGAAGAAAGCCTTTGTTCAAGGATGAGGTCACCTAAGCCATCCAACTATGTCTGAGCACCAGTGGCATGCCTGGGCTCTGAGCAGCATCTTGAACAGCTCTGAGCTACAGAACTCAATGCACCCAGGTTCCCTATCTTTCACTAGAGAACCCAAAGCACTGGGTTTTTTGACCTCCATCTTTGGCTCTCCAGTGTCCCTGTATCTGGCATAGAATGACACAGGGCAGGCCAGGGAGAAACTCAGCAATGCTCTGAGGTCATGCTTTTCATCCAAATCTCTTGTTATCTTGATCTTCTTCTTGGTTTCTAAGATGCTCCCTTGAGAGCCGCCTCAGACTAGGCAATGTTATTTATTATATTGATCACCCATAACATCCCCCCAAGGCTCAATGTAGAGGGAAGTGACTGGTCCTAATGGCCCAATTAGCTTTATTATCTTCTGGCTCCTGATGTAATATTCCTGTAGCAGCCTCTGCAGCAAAGGGGATGAGCCAGGGTGGGAAATCTGGAGTCAAGGTTGTGAGTCCGGCTGAGTTACCAGCACTCCAATTGACCTTCAATAATACTCTCTTCTTTCATTTTGATGGCAATATTTTAATTATAAAAATATAAAAAGCATCAATTGAGCCCGTGACAGTATATTACTTTCATGGGTTATCTTGTTAAAATCTCCCAGGAAACCTACAAAATAGCTATTGTTTTTAGATGTATTTGTTTCACTTTATGTGTATGAGTGTTTTACCTGCATGTGTGTACATGTGTACATGTGTGTAACATGTGTGTGCCTGGTACCTGCAGGGGTCAGAACAGGGCATCACTTCCTCTGGAACTCAAGCTATAGACTATTGAGAGCCACTATATGGGGGCTGGCAACAGAACCAGGACCCCCAAAAAGAAAAACAAGTGCTTTTGATGGCTAAGCCATCTCGCCCTCCCTGCACCCCATACATACTATTGTCAAGGCATCTTATAAGGTTCAGAGAGAGTAAATGACATGGCAGAGGTCTTGTAATTGTAGGTGTTAGGCTGGGTTTGAACTTCAGGTTCATGGATTTAGAGCCAGCAGTTGGAAACTTTTTATTCCCTGGCCTCTTCAGCCACCTTACAGGACAGTGGTTCTCAACCTTCCTAATGCTGTGACCTTTAATACAGTTCCTCATGCTGTGGTGACCCCCAACCATAAGGTTATTTCCACTGCTACCTCTTAACTGTAATTTTGCTACTGTTATGAATCATAACGTAAATATCTGTGTTTTCTAATGGTCTTAGGGGACCCCCAGGAAAGGGTTTTTTATTTCCGAGAGGGGTTTGAACCCACAGGTTGAGGACCAGTGTTCTAGACAAACAGCTAACTGGGCATAGAGCTAACCAGGTAAGGGAGACTGGTGCTTGCTGTCCATCCTGAGGCCTTACCAGCAGCTCTTATGCCTTGTACCAGGACACGTAAGTACTGAGGCAGCCTTCCAGTCTTGGGTGCCGAGGTAAACAACTTTACAATATGGTTCCTTTGAATTCAGACCCATGTACTTATATGTATTTATATTCCTCACTAGGCATGATATTTGCACCTATAAATACTTACGTATATATTTATTTTGTGTATTTTAAAAGCTGTTGGCCTCTCCTCACATAGCTCACTTTCTTGCTGTTTTTGATTCCCTGCAGGAAGAATCACCTGGACCTGCCCCAGAGAGCCTGGCTGGAGATGAGAGTAGACTCTGTCTATAGTTGAGGCCACAGCAGCAACAGATGCCTTAAAAAGAGATTTACTTATTTTATTATTTTTAAAAATTTTTATCTAAGTAAAAGTTTTTAAAAAGCATTATTTTACATATCAACCCCAGTTTTCCTCTTCCTCTTCTCCTATCCCTCCCCCTCACTCCCATCTAACCCCTCCCCATTCACTTCTTCTCGGTTTCCATTCAGAAAGGGGAAGACCTCTCATAGGTTTAAACAAAGCAGGGCACATCAACTTGGGATAGGACAGAGCTCCCCTTCCTGCTTAAAGGCTGGGTGAGGTAATCCAGCATAGGAACAGGTTCCCAAAGGGTAGCTAAGCACCAGGGATAGGTCCTGATCTCACTGCTAGGAGCCCTATAAACAAACCAAGCTACACAGCTATCACTCATATGCGGAGGGCCTAACTGGGTCCCAATGCAGACTTTGTAGCTGATGATCCAGAGTCCATGTACTCCCATGAGCTCAGTTGTCTCTGTGGGTGCTTCCTTCATGACCAGGATTTCTTTATTTTTATTTTATGTGTAAAGGTGTTGTGTTTGGATGTATGTCTGTGCACCATGTGTATGTCTGGTGCCTGGAGAGGTTAGAAGAGTGCTTCCAACTCCTCTAGAACTGGAGTTACAGATGCTTGTGAGCTGCTGTATGGGCACAGGGAACTAAAGCAGGTCCTTTGGAGAAGTAGTAGCCTATGCTCTTGACTTGTGCCATCTCTCTGAAGCACAATAGTGACATAATGACATGGATAATTGTGAAAGATCACTCTAGAGCCCATGAGGAGGAAGGCAGGAACAGGGAAAGTGACAGGGGCCAGGAGGCAGGGAGACACAGTTTCCTTTTGGACAAAGGACTACAACACGAGGTATCCATCAGTACAGACTTTTGCCTGTTATGTTCTTAGCCCATGAGAACAGTGGTTGAAAGGTTCACACTATTTAGGTTTGGAATCCTGCTGCTTTTATTTCTGGTTGTTTCCCTGTCCCAGCCCACAACTTTGCCACTCCATTTGACAGCTAAAACATTAGAAGTCCAGTCTATTAAGTTTGGGTCCAGCTCAGGCTTATGAGGTTCTAGGGCACTGTACTTATTCTTTGCTTCATTGTACCCTCAGCTCACTGCTTCTTGCATTCAAGAAGCACCTGTATCCACAGAAGGGTGACTTTTCAAACGGGAAGAGTCATGAGCACCTCTGACGATTGGTAGCCACTCCGACAGTACCAGATCTGGAGCTCTGGGCTCTCAGGGGAGGATGCAGGCACTTTATCCCCTGGGTCCCCAGAGGCTGGTGCTGGGGGTGACACCAAGGGCTTCCAGGTGCACTCTAATGATTGTTTTCACTGAAGAATTTTGGACTCCACGCTATACAATTTTCATCCTTTTTGCAAAATGGATGATAATTTGGGTCTGTCTTGACTGCTGGTTTTGCATTGCTAATATTGGTGGGAGGAGGGTTTTGCCTAAGTTCTCTTAAAATATGAGAATTTCAGTCCAAAATATGTGAATTTTTAATTGCAATCTTGGCAGCCCTGGGTGGGTTTTGTGTGAGCATCTGTCCCTTCCTCCTCATCCCCCTGTAGCCTCTGGCTTGCCTCTCTTTCCCTTTCTAGCCCTTTCCTTGTCTAGGATTGCTCCCCTCTTCCCCACTCCCTACATGGAGCTTCCCTCAGCAGCAGGACCCAGCTCTGTTTTCTGCCCCAGGGTGGGGTCAGCAGCTGTGCATTACCAGGGTTTCCATTACAAATGCTATTTACCAGGGGCTTCTAACCAAGCCATACACATTTGTTTGGGCTTGGAACCCAGCCTTCTGGGCAAGGTCTCCGACTGCACAGCCTCATGGTTCCATGTAAAATCTCATTACTGTCACTCCGGCCATTTTCCTGGTTGCAGATGCTTTTAAATGCTGTCTATTTCTCATGTTTGCGTGACAGAGGTAGTAACTGTTAAAGAAATGCCCTCCACCACCCTGCCCACCCCATCAATGATCAAATACTGCATGAGCTCGGGTCGCTAGGAAGCCTCAAAATATACCTTATTTCTCAAGCTCCTTAGCTTTACACAGCTACATGGTCTGACATTTAAAATTAATCTATGTGGTAAAGTTATTAGCGTTCGAATGTTAGCACTGGAATATCCATAGTGACCTCTCCTCCCTGGCTGGTGTTTGTTTGATGAGGATTCCCAGGCTGTGTCAGGGCTGAAAGCAACGCAGTCACACACTTTTTTTTTTTTTTTTTTTTTTTTTTTTTTTTTTTTTTTTTTTTTTTTTTTTTTTTTTTTTTTTTTTTTTTTTTTTTTTTTTTTTTTTTTTTTTTTTTTTTTTTTTTTTTTTTTTTTTTTTTTTTTTTTTATTAATTCTAGTACTGGGCCTCACCTTGGGAGATCTCCAAGTGCTCCATAGGGGAGCTCTGATTTCTCCAGGCAATAACTGGGGGAGCCAGAAGCCAACTATTGCAAATGCCAAATAGGCTTCTTTTGCCCAGACAGACAATGAAGACTCAGAGAGAAGCCAATGGGATGTTTAACAGCAGCTGGGAGCCATTGTTCTAGGGCTGAAGTAAGCACCTAAATGACCATGGTTGTCAGGCATAACCTTGTGCCCACATGTTTATGGGTGTCTGTGCTATTTCTTAACCACGAGCCATCTCTCCAGCCTAGTGTCTGTGCTATTTCTTGGTATGCCTATGGCCTTCTCCTACCCAGTATCTGTTTAACCCAGGGGATCAGGAAGGAGGAAGGACTGATCATCTGACCATGCCTATCTTCATTATAGTATATCATATCCATGTTAGCGTCTAGGGGACTATGAAAGGACTCATAAGAGACTCAGAAAGAAGTATGTTTACTAAGAACTTCAGTAAATAAAATATGGAGCAGGAAAGACAACCCATCAGGTGGAACATCACAAGTAGGACATTGTGTGGGGGGAAAATTGAGGAAACAGCAGAATGGGAACTAGCTGGAGAAGGATTACAGGATTGAAGCAGAGAGCTCTGGAAATCCAGCAAATCCAAGAACAATTCACAGAGGACTGGACCATTAGTTCATAATGGCGAGTCTGGGTGTAGGGTCTTTTGAGGCATTCTTTGCAAGCAGATGGCATGATGACCTGTCCAGAGGGTATGACTTCTTGCCTTGCTTCATTTTAGTCACTGAGAAACTCAGCCACTTAGTTATCCTGCTGCCTTTGACCCTCAAAGTCCTTGACCACCCTCACCTGCTTGCCCCAGTATATTAGACTTCCTTAGGATTCATCTTCTCATAAACACCTTGCTCTATGATGACACCTTCTCTGTAGTGACATCACCCACATGGACACTCCCATCTGCTCTCCTATACATCTGACACGAGAACCTTACCACCTGTCTCTACTGTCCCCTGAGCATGAGTCTGCGCATGTGTCCACCTTGCCTCGCTGAGAAACCTCAAGAATGTAGAGTTCACATCTGTGAGCCCACTTGGAGTGCTTAGTGTTTACTTTTATGACAAACTTCCTGTTGTCTGAGGTGTTTCTTATTTTGGTTCCTCTTCTGATCTCTCCAGCTTGCTGACTCTATCTTCTTTGTGGGTTCTTGTTACTCTGTCCCTAACCCTTTCTTCTTAATTTGCCATTTCTCTCTTTTCTGTTAACTTAAAAAATTCTGCTTATAGAAATCCTTAGGTCCAAAGACAATATCAATGCCAGCTTACCCCAGAAGCTGTTCCCACCTTTCATCACCATGGCCGTCACTCATGCTTTGGACTTGCTATAGGTGAGGCTATGCTCTTGTAAATGAACTCTGTCCTCCTGCACAGCTCATTGCTACAAGTTATGTGCCGGTTAGGGCTGTAGGACGGGGTGACACTTTGAGTGTCCAGGAATGAAAAGAGCAGGTTCTATCCAGCTAAGACATATCCTTTCTCATCAGGATTCTGGGAGGCAAAAACCCTCAAAGAAATTGCCTGTCTTCCAAGTGGTTCACAGAATGAGTCTGTTCTAGTTTTGAGATTTTCAAGAAACCAATAATACAAAGCACATAGAAAGCCAGAAACTCAGACAGGCCTGTGAAATACATGTTCCAGGCCAAATCTAGAGAGCTGGAGAAGTCCAGGCTTTCTGTGTCTTGGGTATGAACCAACCAGGTAAGGAGAAGACTTGATCCCAAGGCTGTGGAAGGCTTCTCATCTCTCTCTCACTATATCTACTTTCTTACTATGTCAGCAGATAACAAGTTATTTTTCAGATTCAAGAAGCCCAGGGAATCCTCATTTGCCTTGGGAGCACCAATAGCTTGGGATCGTGCAGAATGATGAAGCCAGAGAGAGGACCAGTTTGGCCTCACTCTAGACCCCTCTCAGGACGTGCATAGAGCCAGGCAATGTCCCCAACAAGTCGCCACTCTTAAGATGTCTATCCTCTCTGCTCTCTCAGGGTTTCTTGGAGAACAGGAATTATGTCTCCACCATCCTTATCTAAGCCCAAAGCAGGGAGGCACTCTCAGCAGGCTCCATAAATACCCTTCATCTTCTTCCGTTTCTGCTTTATCTTCCCTGCTCCAATCTACATAAACACACACTTGCTGTGGAATGAATATAATTTACCTGTTTGAAAATGAGAGTTCTGGGAGAAATCGAAGGTGTGTGCTTTTTGGGGCAGTGATTGCGTGTGTGTGTGTGTGTGTGTGTGTGTGTGTGTGTGTGTGTGTGTTTTCGAGCATGCTCATGAGCACAGCAGAGTAGAAAAGAGATGCCTTAGGGACGTTTTCAAGGGGCCCACATCAAGGGACAAATCTTGATGGATAATACATACTCTCACTGACCAGTTTGTCTTTGGCCTTCAGACCCTGTCTACCATTCTCTTGGCCATAGGCCTCAGGTTGTGATGGGGATTAATTTAGGAGAGATCACTGTCAATTTTTTAAAAAGTTAACTTACTCTGCTTTTGTTCAGCACAGGCTTCAGGCAGCCTGCCTTGCTAGGCATAGCCCACACTTCTTTGTTCTCTCCCTAAGATACCGCCCATGACCACAGTGCTCCCCCCACCTGGAAGGAGTGGTTTCCCTCTTGGGGTAGGGTTATGTGATTCCACTGACCTCCCCTTCCTCCACAGCTGTGAGCTATGTAAATGGCAAGGCCTCCCTTGCCAAACAAACAAACAAAAGAACCAAGTAAACACAAAACAAAAAGCTCCAATGTGAAGTTCTCATCTATTTTCATGTTGTTCTGGAAAATGTTCAATTAAAATGACTTTAAGGTTATAATATTTGAAACATTAAGATATCCCCTCCCCCATAGAAAAAGGTTTATTGAGTACAGTGCAAGGGACCGAGAGAGAGATAGGAAAGAAGAGAAACAATATTACCATTGTGGTTTCTCTTATAGTTCTGTAACTAAAGTGTTAAAAAAATTGTTTTGTATGGTAATGGCAGAGGATGTGGAAAGGATGTAAGAGTTGGAGCATGGGGAGAAAAGCTATAAAAGAATGTCCTATAATATGACATGACATGGCTGTCACACACACAAACTCACAACTGCTTTGGCTACCCACACAATACTCCCACAAGATCAAGAAAAACTAAACATTTCAGCATGGATGGGGAGAGTATCTAGGATGTCTCACCCCCTAGCTAAGGAGCTAAAGACCATTGATGACTACAGAGGGAGGGGCAGTCACTTTTGCACGCCTCAGTAGATGACCCTCCACACATGCTCATATGGGCAGCACTAATTGAATTTGGTGGTTATTATTATTTTTTAAAGATATGAAGTTGGGTGGAAATGGGAGGTATGTTGCGGGGAATAGAGGGGGCTGGAGTGAGGGAATAGAGGATATATATGACTAACATACACTGCATACATGTATGAAATTTAAAATATTAATGAGCCCAATTTACTATGCAATCTATATGAGACTAGAGATAGACTTTCCTGTGTGTGAACACACAGAGAGATCCATGGCTATGCAAGAAGACTTGAACTCTCCACTTGGTTGTCCATCAGTGGGGCCGACAAAGCCCTGGAGAGAATAGACAGGAGAAAGCTCCAGCTTTCACTTTGGATGCCATCACCCATTCAGTGACTGGTTAGATTTCCAAGTTTCCTTTCAAAATATGAGCAGTGGCTTATACAATGCTTATTCATTCATTTATTGTTTCTACAGAGGCAGAGAATATAGAGGATTTTGTGAATCTGTACATTCCTCGCCAGTCATGGAGATGTATTAATTAGTTATTTAATATAGCCACAGTTATTTCTCAAGGAAAAAAAACTACAAACATGATGAGTAATTGCTATTAATCTTAATTATTATAATAGCCTCCCTATAAACAATAACTGTCTGGCTACCATGTCACGTGTTTATTTCATTACTGACAAGAGAGATCCTTAAAAATCTCATGATAAATTAATGCTTTTACTGTTAGCTTCAGGATGCTGACTGTGGGGAAGAAAAATGATAGCTCAGTTTATAAAACTCTTCAAATAAATCCGTTCTCTCGAGCTCCCATATTCCAGATTTCTCAACATAATTTCTAACTCTTTATTCCATGCCTTTCAAAACTCCCTTTCTGTTTAAATGGTTTTGTTTCTTAATTGACCAGAGTGAATGCATACGTCTGCTTTGCAATGATACTTCTACGAATCGTCTAACTAGTTCAGTGACTGGCATCAATGATACAAATGCATGTATTGCTGACGGGTTATTATAATTTTGCTTCAGGCCACAGTATGTCATGCTTAGCCTTGTCTGAGATAGCTAGAGGAGGATTGTTTATGTAGCATTTCCAGATGTCTTTCAAGTCAACAGAGAGGTTAAGACACTCTCCTTGAAATATCCAGTAAGTCAGCTGTAGAATCAGAACCAGAACACTTTTAAGTGTGTCTGTGTTTTGGGTACCATAGTAACAACCAACGGATAAAGCTTACTGTTTTCTCTGGTCAGTTTGGATTTTGTCTTAGTTAGCCTTCTGTGTATGTGATAAAACACAATGACCAAAAGCAACTTGGGTGGGAAGGATTTTATTTCACCTCCAGCTCTCAGCCCCATCACTGGGTGAAGTCAGGTCAGAAACTCAAGGCAGGAACTGGAGGCAGGAACTGAAGCCACTAATTGGCTTTTCCCTATGGTTTGTCCAGCTCACTTCTTTCAATCACCCAGAACCACATACCTGGGGGTGGCACCTCCCACAGTTGGCTGGACCCTTCCACACCAATCATTAATCTAGAAAATGCCTCATAGGCTTTCATATGGTCCAAAATGATGGAAACATTTTCTCATTTGGGTTCACACTTCCCAAATGACTCTAGTTTGTGCCGAGTTGATTAAATAAGCAAAAACAACCAGGAAATGTTGCTTTAATAAACAATATTAATAATACCTTAGGCTGACTGTTTAAACAGCAAGCATTTTGTTTTTGTAACTCTGAAGACTGTACATTCAAGATCAAGATGCTGAAAGTGTGTGTCTGAGTTTGCAGATGGCTGTCTTGTCTTTGTGTCCTCAAATGGAAGAAAGTAGAAAAAGAACAAGCTAGCTCTCCCTTGGTCTCTTTATATCAGGGTGCTCATCCTGTTCAAGAGCGGTCTTCCTTCATCATCTACACCATGCTCACACTTCAAATCCCAAGACAGTAGTGGTTAGATGCCCATATACATTCAGTCTGTGGCACTGTGGTAAGAAAGCACAAGCTTGGCTGAGTAGGACAGAGCCAAGCTGGCATGTTTACCAAGACTGAAGTCAGCTTCATGGTGGACCTCTCAAGGTCGAAGGTCAGCTAGAAGTAACAAGAATCATGATCTGATATATTCTGTCTGGAGACAATGACAAGGCATTGAGAAAACTTAAGGAAGGAGTTCAAAGGGTCTTAAGAGATAAAACTGCCACTTGCTGTTTTCTATTCAAGAACCAATGGATCTTCCAACAAGTTCCTGGTTTGAACAACTTTTATTTCCCTGGCAAAATATATCCTGGAAGTTGAAGTCATTTTAGTGTGAATCCTATGTCTGGTTTGATTCTTAGCATGTATATGTTTAGTTATTTATGCCTTTGGTTATTTTTCTTCATCTTTTGATATGTGTTGATTTTTGTACTTCCATCACCACAGGCTGCTGGCTGTTTCATCTTCGCTGTGGGTCCACCAGTAGTTTTACCTTCCCCCACCCCAGGGCATCTACCCGTCAGAAATAGAAGAAGAGATTCCAATTCCTCTTCATCTTGAGCCATGAACTCAAACTTGAGTTTCTTAGAAATATTTTACATGTAAGTGGAAGTTAGAATTACCCTAGATGAAGTTACTTTAAGACCCCATCTCCTGGACTTGAAGAATCAACTTGGGGGAAATGCTTAGATTTCTATTTAATTTTTACAACTTTGGAAATTTCCATTCTCATCTAGTAGCCAAGGGACAACAGAAACGAAACTGCAGATACTTACAGGTGTGTACTCAGAATATTGAACAGTATATAAAATTAACTTTCATGTCAACCCTTTCTGATAAACTGCATGGGTCATGGGACATGGTAGAGGAGGAAGAATGTGTTGCTGGAGTGACAGCATCACTGCACATCTGGGCCAAAGGGAGATAGGCTGCTCACTGGCAAAGAGAACTTTTTCTCCTTTGCTTATAACAGAGTAAGTAAATCAACTCACTCAGGCAGTGACAGAGACCGAAAGGGAACTGTGTGATCATTTGTATGGAATGTGGTCACTTCAATTGTGCTGGGAAAACTCTACCATTTGAAAATGTGCCACAAATGCTCAAATCTGGGGACAGATACTGCTTCAGATAGTCTGTCATCATATTGGTTAGGGTGACTATAGCTCTTGACAGCTATTAACCCAAATGTCAATGGCCTAATATAATAGGTTTATGTCTCACCTATGTAGCAGTCTACTTGGGATATTTCTGCTTGGTGGATGAAGTTCCTTCAAAGGGTGACTTAGGGGAATCAGACATTTTTCATCTTTAGACTCCATCATTACTTAAGACATCTGTCTTCTGTACCCAGCACAGTAGAGGTGAAAACACACACTTAAAAGAACCCCTGGCTTGAAAGTGATATATAGCACTTCCATGAGCATTGCTTAGGGAAGAGCAGGAAAATGCTTACATGCAAGAGTGGCCATGCCAAAATGCAAGGGAGGGAGCTAGGAAAGGCAGCCCCTGGCCCAATGACTGCTTCCTAGTGGCAGCTCCATGAAGTAGCATGAGTAGGTGGACAGCTAGTTGTCCCTATCACAGCATGGCCCTCGAGAATCCAAGTCTATATACATCCTGCTTCCTAGTTTAGACCACTCCCAACAAGCTCCATTTCACACACACAGCTCTAAATCCTGGAGCTTTAGCCACCAGGCCTGGGTTTGTTTCCCTGTGTCTTAGTGACCAGAAAGCCAGAAGCCATGCACCTTCTCTCTCCTCCATCAACACAGTGAGCAATAGGGAGCCGTGGATGTGTTTCTTTTATAACTCTGAGTCTGTTCTATGAGAGAAATCCTCTTATCTATTGTGTCCCTGCTCAGTGGTTCTGTAATCTGGAAGCCCCTCCCCCTTCTTTCTTTTCTTCTTTTACTGGAATATCCAAGGGGCCAGTGTTCCTTCCTTGCTTGCTTCTTTATGGTGTAAATGAAAAGTGTTGAAAGTACTTTAAGATTCATGCATTTTTTAGAGACTAGGATTATAGTTTCTTTGGTAATACAGTTTTGTCAAAATCTCAGCAAACTTTTTATCTACTTGTACTGTGCCAGTGAAGATGTTCATAATAAGTTCATCTAGAGTTCTTTCTTAAACATGATGAGGCCAGTCTAGTTTGCTTGCTTATTTTCCTTCATGCCTCTGACTCTAAGCTTAATAGATCATGAGGCTATCCCAAAGAGCCTAGGTGGGAAGATAGCATCTTTAATTTACTCTCTGCTACAGGGTGGAGTCCCTGTGCTTAATGTGAAGTCCTCGTGGACCTTAGTTATGCAAGCATTTTTCATTCTCATCTTTTGCTCTTTGGAGGTCTCACAGTACGGCACTATTTTTAGTTCTCCATATGCTTTTCCTTACCTTACAACCCAGACATTATATATTTTTGTGTGTGTAAGCTCGTGTTTTTATTTCTTTGTGAAACACTGACTTTTTCCAGACACCATCCTCAGCCATTCACTGTGTAGGCATGTGACCTGCCTTCCTATGATGGCAGATAATAGTTCTGAGTATTTCCCTGTGGAATAGTGGTGGGTGGCCTCCATCACTTCAACCTGCTACATCTATCAATTACTCAGCCATCTCACAACTAGGGATGCAATGCATGCATTTTATTTTTGCTACGGTGATATAACAATTATTTTGCTATTCATACTGGTTTCTGCAGAAAACTTCCTGTTCTGTGTTAGTGTGTCTGACTTTGCCAGATCTCAGCTGTCTCTTCTTCCTGTGGTTCCAGTGTGTGAACCTAGATTTCTGGGCTTTGTTGTGATCTCTCAAATAGTCAGATTATAGGTAACTTTTCAACTGATCTTAATTGCTTAATTGTGGCCCAATTAATAGGCCCAATTAAGTATCACAAGGAGAAATATTATTAGGGTCAATATTTAAGTAATTTAAAATATAACTGTAGGGAATATAGGAAACAAAAGATTTACTTGTTTGGAATGAATCTTCCTTTCAGACAGTGGAGAAACAAAGAGAGAAAGCTGTCTTTATGGTACAGAACTTTTCAGCTGTTTTTGGCCACACTTTAAGACTACAGCTTTGAAGGTCATAGGTAAACCCCAAATCTGCGCTGGCCCAGAGGCCACTCCCTCAGGTCAGGAAGGTGCTGAATCCCACTACATCTTACAAAGTATATCATTAATTGCTACTACATCTAAAGTATTGCATTTTCAATATATGTGTGGACAAAAGCTGTGTGTGAGCAGTTCAGGCAGGGCATGGCTAAAATTCCATGAGGACTGATTCATTTTAGTATTAGTCTAAAAAGCGTGTTTATAAAGAGAGAGGCTACAGTGGCTGTTCTCAGAGTGACATCAGCTTATGCATGATTATATGTCATGTAGCATGCAATAATAGTAAATAAAACTTTCTCTAAATAAATACCTGTGTCCATCTTGATCATCAAATACAACTTAACATGAAACAAATCATCAAACATAGATATTCTGCTGTGAAATGTGGACCATACTTTGGTAAATGAAGTGAGACTACATTTGTATGAAAGTCTTCATTGCTCCTATTTTATACTTGAGCCAAGAGGATAGCTAGTAAAGTCTAGCTTTATAGTTGGATTTCACATACTCTGAAGTCCTATTATAGTTTAACCAGACTGTAGTGGAATTATGTTGGTACATTGTAAATATTTGTCCCTCCTACTGGTTTAATAAAAAGCTGATTGGCCAGAGGCAGACAGAAAGTGTGGGCAGGGCTACCAGACTAAGAAAACTCTGGGAACATCTCAGAGCAGAGCAGAGATGCAAGGAGACACAGAGGAAAGAAGTTGAAATGCTGCTGAGAAAAGGTACCCAGCTGCATGGCTGAACAAGAATCATGGGTTAGTTAAGATGAAGGAGTTAGCAAGTTATATGCCTGGGCCCTAGGTCAATCAGTGTAAACTTAATGTAAGTGTCTGTGTGTCTCTGTGGGACTGCAGGACTGCTGGTCAGTGGGTCAGAACCTCAGGATAAGACTCAAAAGTCTGGGCCAGAAACCTAAAACAACACCAGACAAAATTCAAACTGTGCTGTGCCTAAATATTTACCATTGACTAGAGTCACCCAGGCACAATGAGAAAGTCTGGATTATTCAGGAAATGTTACACGCTGCTGTGGTAGTGAGTGTCCCTCAGAGTTTGGGGATTTGGCTTACAAATCTTCCATTTCCTGTGAGCTGGGAGGCTCTCAGAGTGGCACTGATTCCAGTAAGTAGTGATTAAGTCTCCACACTTGGACCTCCTTATGCTATTGCATTTCACACATGACCCTTATATTGGCTGTAGAAGGGGAGGAAGGATGTAGGCAATTATTTTATTTCTTAGCTGCATATTATGAGCAATTTCCAAACTGACCTGTATAGTATGTCCAAGACTGAAATCTGCTAGAGTAGTCTCACCTTACCTTTCTAAAATTTTATTAAATTGTAGTTAATAAAAATGTTACATCCAAAATTCAAGGAATAATGTGTATGTTTTAAATTGCTTGTTGTTCTAAGTAGAATAATAATTCACACCATTCTGTTTCATCCTACCTGAAAGGATACTTTCATCTGTGTATTCATCACTTACCACTAGTCACTTCCAAGACATCTTGGTTATTAGATTGAATCATGTAACAGTAGCTTGACATTATATCATACTGCTTGTGTTGTATACCCTGCACTGGGTAACCTCACATCACAAAGAGAAGAGTAAGTATAGTACTATAAGATATCCTAAAAGATAAGGAGGGACCTCATTCTAATAACGTCTATTATAGTATACTATTACAGTTGTTTTTTTTTATTATTAGTCATTAATGTGCTTAGTTATATATTAACTCTTGTAGAAGTTTATATGTAATACATGTGTTATAAAGATATGTATTCTCTCTATAATATATATGACATAATTTACATTGGGCTTTATACTATGCTTGTTTTAGACATTCACTGCTTGAGGAGGCTCTTGTAATGTACCCTCCAGATAAAGGTCCTGGAAGTAATACTCAATATCTGCCTACAAATCACATCCCATGGCTCCAACTTAATGCCAAGAAAGTTTGGTAAATGTATAAGGAAAATTATACCAAGAGGAGTGTTGTTAAAGGAGGAGAGTAAATGACTAGAGAGCAGATCCATCCAGGAAAGAGTCTGCTGGTTTGAGGGACTGATTGGATGTCACAGTGACATGGTAAGAGAATGTCCTAAAGCTACTTTGTCTGGGCAAAACAGAGAACAGTTTCTGACTGAGGTGGGAGGAGACATATGAGCTCTGCTAATGCTTCTCCTTTGGCCCATTTCTCTTTTTCTCCCATTGTGAGAACTTGACCTTGCAAACAGCTGTACCATTTTGAGTTTATGGAGAGGCAGCCTCAAAGCCATGGAGAGTAGAGGCTTTGTTACCTTGTTAAACTTGGCTTTGCATGTAGCATGTGTAAAGTAAAATTCTCCTTGTTGCCTTCAGGTGAATTAGGATCCCTGGACACTATTTCAAGTCTAGTTTTAGTTTTCAGAGGTTTCAGTAAAGCTGTGAGGTTTTCTTGTTTTCTCAGTACAATCTAATGTATTGAGCCTCGAAGATGGAAGTACTGAGGGACCATTTACTGCTCAGTCTGGCCAAGGGTGAGTACTGCCTAGAGGGAAAATATACCACGGTGGCTATCCATTTGTGCCTGGTGCTCACAAAGCAACCTGAGTTTTCTATAAACAGAACTCAGAGCCTTATGACATATATAGATATATGCCAATGGAGTTTGAGTTTTCTCTTCATAAAGCTTGATGGTACTATCAGATCTTACTATGGATTATTGCTGGACCAACCTGACCTTATGACTCGAAGGGTTTGACAGAACCAGGTTTATGGTGTGTAGTATTGTCACCCATGGCCTTCTTGTCCCCCAGGATCATACACTTAGAGAAAGTACTAGTTTTTAAGTAGAGTGTGGTTCTTTAACAAAAGAGCATGACCATTCTCTAGAATGCCAGAGGTATGGACCTGTGCCTTTCCCATTGGGACTCATTGCAGACTTTATGTGTTGTCTTTCTGCTCTAATAGAGACTCGTGAATCTACCTCAGCTGTGTATTAGTGTCAATGTGGGTTGTGTCATAGTCTTGGAGTGTGGTATATTTTTCTTTCTCTGGGATATGCCTTCTCTGACACTCTTTCTCTTTAATGAGTCATTACTATGTACACATGAAGTTGCACAGTCTTTATTCCTTATAACACATATTTTCATTTAATAAAAGGTCTGGCAGTATTAGATCTGAGTCAGTCAAGTCTAGATGCTGATTGAAAGGTCATAGTTTTCTTATTGAGAAATTTCCAACAACCTAATACACATACACTCTTGTTTTCTTGCCACTGTACACATACAAAATGTCTTATTAGTCGGCTACTTTATGCCCAGGAATGCTGAGATCTCATCAGATCCCACCCACGGTCACTGGGAGAACAGAAAGAAATCACTGTGTTGGAGAAGATTTGAGGCATTTTTGATTGATCATGCAGCTGTACATTCCACAGTGGGCTCTTCAGCTTACACTCGAATGTAGCTGTATTCACCTGCATTTCCCTTCTTCCCCTTGAAACTCCACTAAAGCAGGAGCAGGGAAGAAAAACAATCGGAATGATCCAAGAGGAAAAATCGAAATGGAGACACTGGTGGCTGAGTGATTACAACAGACATTTGGTAAACAAAAATGGAGTTGCCCAGCAGCTAATTTGCCTAGACAGAAGAGTTATAATTTTTTCCCTTTTTTATTGTTCTTTTTGAAAGTCAATATCAAACATTATATAAAAAACAAAACATTCAGAATAGATAACAAAAAATCCGTACAGTAATAAAGCTTCTCTTTTCTCTAAAATACATGAAACATAAAAATTAAAATCTAAAGCTTCTCAAGCCAGGTTAGGCTCAGCTACAGATAAAAAAAGCACAGTAGGTCACAGCTAATGTCCACAGATGCACTGAGGCCACCACAAATTTCTGTTAAGCAACCCTTCTACAGTCAAATCAGAAGTTCTGTTTTGTTTTGTGTGTGTGTATGTGTGTGTTTTAAATCATTTTATTTATCCATCATCTTTCAATTAAAAAAAGAATGTTTTTGCTAAAAGTCCACTAATGAGTGAGTATATCTCCTGCTTTCTGTGACTGTGATACCTCACTCAGAAAGATATTCTCCATATCCATCCATGTGCCTGCAAATTTTAGTATATCATATTTTCTTACTGCTGAGTAGTACTCCATTGTGTAGATGTACCACAGTTTGTTAATCCATTCCTCAGTTGAAGGACATCTAGGTTCTTGCTATTACGAATAATGCTGCTATGAACATAGTTGAGCTAATGCTTTTGGGATGTGAATGTGTGTCTTTAGGATATGTGCCCAAAAGTGGTATTGCTGGATCCTTGGGGACAGTGATTCCCAGTTTTCTGAGGAACCTCCATACTGCATTCCAGAGTGGCTGAACAAGCTATACCCCCACCAACAATCGAGGAGTGTTCCCCTTGCTCCACATCCTCTCCAGTATAGGCTGTCATTTGTGTTTTTGATCTTAGCCATTCTGACAGGTGTAAGGGGGTATCTCAAAGCTGTTTTGATTTGCATTTCTCTGATGGCTAAAGATGCTGAGCATGTTTTCAAATGTCTTTCAGCCATTTTTAATTCTTTTGCTGAGAATTCTCTTTTTAGTTCTGAACCCCATTTTTTGATTGGGTTTTTCAGGGTTTTGGACTCTAGTTTTTTGAGTTCCCTATATGTTTTAGAGATCAGTCCTCTGTCACTTATAGGGTTGGTGAAAATCTTTTCCCATTCTGTAGGCTGTTGTTTTGTCTTATTGACTGTGTTTTTGGCTTTACAGAAGCATCTTAATTTCAGGAGGTCCCACATATTGATTGTTGTTCTTAGTGTCTGTGCTACTGGTGTTATATTTAGGAAGTGGTTACCTGTGCCAATGCATTGGACAGTATTTCCCACTTTCTTTTCTATCAAGTTCAGTGTAGATAGTTTTATGTTGAGGTCATTGATCCACTTGGGTTTGAGTTTTGTGCAGGGTGATAGGCTTGGATCTATTTGCATTTTTCTACATACTACCATGCAGCTACTCCAACACAATTTGTTGAAGATACTATCTTTTTTCCACTGAGTATTTTGGGCCTCTTTGTCAAAGATCAGGTGTTTATAGGTTTTTGGGTTTATGTCTGGACCTTCAATTTGATTCCATTGATTCACAAATCTGTTTTTATGCCAGTACCAGGCTGTTTTTAATACTGTAGCTCTATAGTATAACTTGAAGTTGGGGATGGTGATGCCTCCTGAGGTTCTTTTGTTGAGCAAAATTGTTTTGGCAATCCTGGCTTTCCTATTTTTCCAAATGAAATTGAGTATTGTTCTTTCAAGGTCTGTAAAAAATTGTGTCGGGATTTTGATGGGCAGTGCATTGAATCTGTAGATTGCTTTTGGTAGAATTGCCATTTTTACTATGTTGATCCTACCTATCCAGGAGCATGAGAGGTCTTTCCATTTTCTGACATCCTTTTTCAATT
Organism: Sigmodon hispidus; assembly: GCA_004025045.1. NCBI lineage: Eukaryota > Metazoa > Chordata > Mammalia > Rodentia > Cricetidae > Sigmodon > Sigmodon hispidus. Next base: position 23,125 of record PVIH01011571.1, read on the forward strand.
TCTTTTAAGTGTTTGCAGAGGGTGATATTTGTAAGATGTGGGCTGGTTTATTCTTCAGGAACAAAAATGCCCAAGAGCTGGCAATGAAAGACTATGGAGCTCTGAAAATAAAATCTCAGTGACAGTCATATATGAAGCTTGAGTACCATCATTCACTCTCCACAGGCATGTCAGAGGCTACTCACAAATAATGTAAATACTGTCAAAATTAAATTGATTAACATGCAAACTTAATGGAAGGACAAGAAGAGAGAAACATAGGATTTGATAGTTTGTGAGAATTTAATCCTGTACAGTATAAGCAGAAACAGCCATATAAGGTCTAAAATTGATCAATCAAGGTGTTCGAAGACATGCTTTAGAAGAAATAGATAAATGAAGGCAGTAGCTATCTGTGTCTTGAGGACAGGACTGGTGGATGGTGGAAGTTTGTCTTCTTTTGCATGTAAGATTTTATTTTAGATCATATAAAATGGTATTAAAAATTATATAAAAATACAAATAAGCACCAGATGAAGTTAATATTATAATCACATTCTTTCCTGGGATAGAGGCATTTGTGCATCCACATATACAAGCATTCACAACAGTCTCAATGACCTGTTTAGTCATTAGACATTTCTTGAGCTCTTTTCTGTTTTTGGGTCATCACTGGATGGGGTGTAGAGGATGGAGTTGAAGGACCATGTCTTTCCCACACATAGAGGGAGAACAGAGAGCCTTGGATAATCAATGTTGCAGTAGATATTAAAGAGAGTGTGTCATTAGTTCCTGGAATTTTCTCTTGATAACTTGCAGAGGTCTCAACTTTAATATAAACTTTCATAGTTGGGGGATCCAGCATTGTTCAGGGATGCTGTTGTGAGCTTGTATAGCAGAACCTGGGTGGAAAGAGACTCTGGGCATTTTTTGGCTTGGTCTTAGACCCAAGGGATTAAGATCTCTTGCTCTTTGTGTACTATGAAAAATGTCTTAGGTGGGGCTGTCGAGATGGCCCAGTGGTTAGGGGTCCTTGAGCTAAAGATGAAGAGTTGTGTTAATTATTAAACCCACAGGGTGGAAGGAGAGATTCGGTTTCTACAAATTGTCCTCTGACATGCATGTGTGCCATGATTCAAATGCCCATATACCACACCCTAAATAAGTAAATCTACATAAAAAACAAAACAACACAAAATAAAACATTTATTTAGGATACATGATGGCTTTGGTCCTCAGCCCTAAACAGGACCTTTCTATGAAAACAAAAAAATGGTATTGGTGTGGGAAAGGCATGATAAGCTGTAGGGAGGGAGGTAAGAGAGGGCCAGGAAAGATGAGAGGGTGGGGGAGGGGAGGGGAGGGGAGAATGAACTCTATGTGTGTGAAATTGTCAAAGAAAAAAAAATTACACAATAAAAAAGAAGAAGAAAAAGGCAAAGGTCCCAGGCAGAAGAGGAAGAAGGAAAAGCTGGGACAAGAGGGAGGAGGTGATGGGGGTATGGAGCAGAGCCGAGAGGAGAGGACTGTGACATCAATAGTGACGGCTTGATTTAAGAGACTGCTCTGGAGAAAACAACTGATAGTTTTGTTTAATTTCCCCCCCCCCAGATACTTCAGAGGGCCTCTCTTCATCTTTTTTTATGTTGAAGGAAATTTTGTTATTTTTGTACTATGTATATAGCCATTCTGGTGTCCTTTTGGCAAGTCTATCACATTTCTGACAGGTACTTTTTTTCTCCTCTGGGAAAAATCAGAGTGAGTGGTGACAGGCTTTCTAGATGTTCTGGCAAGACTGTGTCCCAGCACAAAGCCTCTCTGGGTCATGGGACAATTGCAGAGGAGCTGCTGTTGTGCCATGGGGGGAACTCAATAGTGGAAAATGGCTTTCTACATCCTGGGGAATTTCACCCCACTCTGTCTTATCTTCTATTTATTCTTCCTCTTTACTGGGTTTCCCCTTGTTATCAAACAGAGTTTGAGGCTACAAGGCTCCTTTGGAGCTTGGAGTGGTCAACACCAATACCAGCATCTCAGCAGAAACCAGAGTTTGGTTCTGCAAAGTTAAAGGAGTAGGTGCAGACTCTATTTGCCAGTTTCTAATGGGTGGGGGACAATGGATGTCTGACAAGGACACTGCTGTGCTCTCTGAAAAGCACAGCCATCGAGATGGAGCCTCTGATGAATGGCTAAATGCTACCAGTAACTTTGGGCTCTGGCTGCCCTTATTTTCTGTGGATTGAGCAAGTGTGAGGCTTGGGGTAGATGTGTCTTCAGACAGAACTCTCCTCATACCTGACCATGCCCTGGAAATGCCTAGGGCAACAGATATGTGAGATGTTTTCTGACCAACCTACTCTAACTCAACTGATCACTTCTTTGAATCTCATTAAAAGCCACACATGCTTCTTAGACACATTATTGTGGACAGTGGAAGCAGCCACCAATGATGCAGGGCTTACTCTGTACCAGTCCTCTCCTCCATGCTTTGCTGACTGCTTGTGGTGATAGGGCAAGGTGAGAGCTTCCTGCGGCTCACAGAGGTCAAGCACTCGGCTTTCCATCCGAGTCCTCTGCTTCACTTGAGGCAGGCATAGACTGTGTCTTATCCACCTCTGTGTACCAGTGCGTGAAGGCACTGGCTTGTAAATGACTGAGGGTGTAAGTGAATGGACTGAAGTCAGGCACTTGCTTTCTCTAGAGAAAAAAATCATCCAATTTGATTTCTGCTAGCTTCTACATCCCGTATTCTGTGTTCAAAATCCTTCAAGCAGCCTCCTGACCTGTGAGCTGGTCCCTGAGGCCTGGATATATTTTTCTAAATGCCAGGATGAAATAGATTTGCCAGGTCCCTGGAAAGAGAGGCCATCATCAGCTACAGAGCGAAGTGTTCAATTCAACTTGGAGGCAACCCAGACCTGGGCTGGTCTATTTTGAATCTATGATAGAAATGTTCCTGTCTGTCCTCATGATACAGCTCTTATACAGTGGCCATTATGCTACCCATCAGAGGTGGTACCTAGTGAGATGTAGGCCACACAAGACATATGCTATATACCTATCAAGCATGAAGGAATATGCTAAGGGCTTTATGAGGCTTATATTGGAGTCAGTACATACATGTGCCATGATAAGAGTATAAGAGTTTCAAGGAGAGAAACCATACACTTGACTTTAAATCCACTGAGACATTAGCTTAGACTGTGAACTTCATGGGTATGATCATTCAACATGTAGCCTTCTGTGTTTCATTTTTCAACATTATGCTCATGAGATTCCCTCAGATTGTTGTGGTATATGCTTATACTTACTTATTCACATTGAACTTGAGAACATTGTGTTATAACCGTACTACTATTGTATATGTATCGCAATACACTTATGTACACATTATATTGGGTATATTCATGTAGGAATGGAGTAGCTATACACTCACTGTTAGTAAATATTTCTGGCTCATTTGCAGTAATTTTACAACTTATAGTGAGGATGATTTTATCTCTTCATGTCTACACCAACACATGGGACATTTTTTTTCTTCTATGGTAGCCCTTCCAGTAGGTACAGAGTTGCACTGGGGATATCTCTTTGGAGAATTAAATAAATGAATATAGGCACTTAGAACCTAAATGGAATGTATACCATCAACTTATTATGGGTCTGAAAATGTCAGTAACGCTGCTGGATGCTACTTCCCTCCAAAGACTGTCATACCCATGATTTTCTGTTCCCAACAGGACCTGTGGCACCTGGGAGTTATAGTGGTCCATGACTACAGTGGAAATACTCAGAATTGAGTGGCTAAGGAGTTCAGGGTCTCTGGGCACAAATGAAGAGTAGACAGTAATGCCACAATTGGTTCCCAGCAAGTATTTCTTTCATGACTTTGTACCCAGTCCAGAGCTGTGCAGGCAAGTGACACAGTTGGTGCATAGATAGGACTTAGGGCTTCCACCTAACATGATGCTCCAAGCTTGGGCTTGCATGGAGCATGAGATGTTGGAGGCAGTCCATTGGCATCATGTAGCCTAACACATCTCATGTTGTGAAAGGCTGGAGGTTGGAAAAGGATACCTCCTTTTTGAGAAGGTCGTTCATGGCAGCTGAAGCAATGGCTTCTTTTCAAAGGCCTTTTTCCCTGTGGATTTCAAAGGTATTCTACCTCCACTCCTTCCTGCAGCAATGCATGTGCCCTATGCCTAGGCTGGTCTGTATTGCCTCTAACTTTCTCATATCCATATGGCTATCTATATTCTCATCACTTCTGCCTATACTCAGGCCATCATGGCCTTGTACCTGGACTCTTGAAACATCCCTATTGCATGGGGAGTTCCTTCCTGGGGAGAACCTTGATTATGTTAGTTTGCTAGGACCCCCATAAAAAGCACTATAAACATAGGGTGGTTTAAATAACCGAAAATAATTTTCTCACTTTCTTGGAGGCTAGACGTCTAGAACAAAAATGTTGGCAGGGTTGTTTGCCTCTGAGATCTCTCCTCTTGGTTTGCAGATGGTCACCTTTTTGTTTCCTCACGTGGTTTTCCCTCTGCTTATGTCTGTCCTCATCTCTCCTTTTATGAAGACAGTAGTCACACTGGATTAGAGCCCACCCTGTGATCTCATTTTTCCAAGAGCGCTTGTCTTCCTTAAGACCACATCCTTAAGTGGTGAGGGTTAGGACTTGACCGTAAGGATGTTTGAAGGGAGGGACAAGTTTAGCCCCTCCCAGCAACCCCAAATTTTCTCTGCAGGTGACACATCTTGAACATGATTTTTGTCTGGATTTCTTGCACTTGTTTGTGCTTTTTCCTAAGCTGTACACACTTCCTTTTAATCTTCCCTGCCTCTCCACTGCCTGCCAGCTCTATCCCCACCCGCATGGAGCCTTCTGTCTTCGTAGCCCATACTTGTCCAATGCCTAACATGCTTGCCGTCTGTTCTACTTGGTTGAACACTTAATCCCGTTCTCTTGTGCTCCCTGCTGCTTCACCCAGTGTATCGTGTCTATTCCACTTGACTGTGTGTCTCTTGTGGACAGAAGTCCCAGCTTTCATTCTTTTTTACATCTATTTAGTGTTGGGCACAAGGCTAGTAATAAATAATACTGTTGATTGATTAGAAACTGACTTGCATGCACCCTGCAAGGTGCTTCTTAAACGCCAACCCCAAATCCTTCCTTGGTGGGAGAGAGAGCTGTATTTCCCGAGCAGTTGAAGGAGCCTCTGGCATAGGTATTTTTACTTTAAGAGGCAATGAATTCAGGGACCTGGGAAAGGTTTAAACATGAGTCTTAAATTATTTGCTCAGCTTTGATTTTTATTTTACAAGATGCCAGGGCAGTGCTGGGAGCTATTTGCAGAAGGGGTGCGTGAGAGAGATGAAGAGAGTCTACAAGTGCATTTACCCAGATGTTGCCTCATAGAAAAATATGTGTGCACTGGGTAGGGGCTTCTCCAATCTGGAAGGATGGAGAACTCTGGGTTCTGCCCCTGGGTTTACTGGAGGGAGATATCATTTCTATTCCTGCTATGTTGTCCCTCTGCTGGGATGCATTGAGCTAAGCCACTGTCAAGTATGGCCCTTCAGAGGGGGAGAAGGAAAATCAGCTATTTATAGGCTGAAGTCAGACTCGACCCACCTTTTCAGCCTGTAATTTACAGTAGATGATGAGAAAATGAACTTCTATTGCCGCAGGAATGCGAAAGGACAGGAGACAGATTTTTTTCAGGAGCCTGGAGTTTGGCTTATGCGCTTATGAAATGTCTGTGAAAAACGGCCGCTTCGCTTTGCCAGGAGACTGAATTCCCTGACCTGTAGTGTCTGGTGCCCAAAGTGCTCATGTCCTACACTCTTGGGGGCCTGATGACATCTTCTTAGATGTGTGAGTAGAAGGAGTCGAAGAGAGGCACAGGAAAGGATGTATGTAGATCCAGTGTTGTGATGAAGACGGTGCACTGAGCTATTTAAGAGCATGTGATGCCTAACAATGGCTTTGTTGTGGGGTTTCAGGGTAATAGCATTGCTTTGCATTGACCTTTGACCACAACCTTGGCTTTTGTTTGGACTAAAGCACCTGGCCTTAGAATCCCTCTGTGAAGTTAACTTTTTGACCTTTAACAGACTGTTTATGGACTTCTATAGAGGACACATAGAATTCAGAGGACACTCTACATATTTATACAGTTTGCCGGACATTTAACATAGGCGAGTACTGAGCAGGTTGTGGAGGTAAATTAGGTGTACATGGTTCCTGTTTTGGGTTTAGGGTGAGAGTGTCATCAATGCAGGACTCACAGACTATATCCATCTACCATCTCTGGCATTACACTTTGAACTGCAGTTGCAACTGGGCAGTTCCTAAGGAAACCCTTGCTCCCTAAACTTGTAGAGAAGATATGAATGCATAATGTGAGATATACTTGCCAGCAATATGTGGGGGTGGGGTGGATGGAATGAAAGAGAGAAAAAAATACCTGCTGAGTAGACATGACTAACTACCTGAAGGGAATGTTGGATTCAGGGAGGGAGAAGCACGCACACACACACGCACACGCTCACACACACAAATGCATGCATGCATGCACTCACATGAGTGCATATGTACACACACGGGATTTCTGAGACATAGGAATATAGAAATTCAGGGCTACAGAAGTCAATTTTTCAGAGAGGTTTTAGTATTCATGTTTGGCCATTGGTCATTGTGAGGTCCCCTCTAAGGTGTGCTGGTAGAGGAAGCAGTTGGTTGACAAGTGAATGTGACATGAAGCAGTGGAGAGAATATGGTTAGGGAGATTTCTATATGTTAATTAGATCAACTTTTCTGTCATGTCATGTGTATTTTTATGTCATCATTAATTTCTGTGATCAAGAATTTCTTAATTACGGAGAATGCTCCTGGAGATTTCCATTATGATAGCTGATCTCACAGTTTCACATGGTAATTTTATCTTTGCTTTATGTATTTTGCATTTTATTATCACGTGAGAATAATCTCAGGGTTACAGTACCTTCTTGGGAAATTGTTTCATTTTGGTTTAGTAGTGAGTATCTTTGCCTCTAAGAATTCTTTTCCCCTGAAATACCATTTTGTTAAGCTTCTTTTGATTGGCTGGCATTTATCCAGCATATCTTTTTTTTTTTTTTCACCCTTACTACACAGTAACTCTGTTTTAAGGTTGCCTCTTGTAAACAGCGTGTAACCACATTTAGCTTTTCTATCCTGTCTGACAATCTGGATTTTGTGTAATTATTGTTATATTTTGATTTAAGTTTTCAATTTTCCCTTATTTCAAATTGTTCCTCTTTCCTACTTTCTATGTATATGTATAATACTTGTTATATCTGTTATTCTTTATGCCGTTTGCTGATTCAAAGTTACCTATTTATTTCCCATTTATAAATGGCTACTTTAAAGACCACTTTATGTAAACTTTGACCAACAATATTCATCAGTAGTCCTATAATTATCATGAACAAAATAAAGGATTCAGAAAGCCTTAACAGTTCTTTTTCCCAGTACTTATAATTCCATCTTGATTTATATGACTCTGAAATTAATCACATTTTTATTATTACATTGTTGTTGTTTAGAATTATACACAATGAATATCAGAAAATTAGCCTCAATAGAGATTAGAGGCATCTCTCTCAGTAATGAACAAATTAAAAAAATAGATTTTGATGACATGATGAAAAACTTGGTTTAATGAATGTAGAAGAAGCTGGATGACTACATTTTGTCACACCTCATCTCCTATTTCCTCTTTCTACTTCCAGAACAACCTCCCAATGAACAGATATATATGCATTTGATTTTAAAACTCCAGGCACTCACTGATAATTTAACTCCCATTCTCCTAGATTGTGATGTCTCTAGCTCTCTGCTCATTTCTTTCTTGCCATTTCTTCTTATACCTCACTATCGTGGATTCAACTTCTTTTGTCTTACATTTTATTGTTTATATTTAGAGGAAGAAAATGGTTTCTGTGGTGGAATGTTCTCTGTATGCTGTAAATAAAGTAACTGGTTTGACCTATGTGGATCCCCGTAGAAGTGGGTGGAGGATCAGAGGACAGGCAGGTAAATGGAGGGTGGAGTTAGTCAATCACCATCTGATCCCGGAAGAAGAGACATGTAAGAAATACAGTTCAGCCACAGACTGGGACATGTGGTGGGTAGATTAGTAGATTACAAAAAATGAGTTGGATTAAGATGAAAGAGCTAGCTAGTAATGTGCTTGAGACATGGGCCAAACAGTATGAAGTTAATATAAGTGTGATTCATTTCTTTGGGGGATAAAAGCCGCCGCAGGCAGGTTCCAAACCTCTGGCCTGAACAGGCCAGGGAAAATTTCTACAACAGTTTCTTTGGTTATGGCTAGGAAAAATTATTTGAATTTGATACTTCTTGGTCAAGAGATAAGTTAGCAAGGTATAGAATTCTATGTAAACAAATAGCGGTTTTTTTTTTTTTTTTTTTTTTTTTTTTTTTTTTTTTTTTTTTTTTTTTTTTTTTTTTTTTTTTTTTTTTTTTTTTTTTTTTTTTTATTAAAGCTCTCTGAAAATTATATTCTATTGTCCTAATAAGTTTGCTGACATTCTCTTCAGGAAACATGCCTTTTTGACTGATACTATGCTTACTAGTAAAAAGTACAAAGTGACCCCCTGTTTCTGTTTTTCATTAAACTTACAAGAACAACATTCTGAATTTTACATGAATGACTTTTTTGGCATCAGCTTATGAATTATGGCAGAGCTTTAGTGAATTAGTAAAACTTAATTTCAGTCCTATATTTTTAGATAAATAAAAGCTAAGATTTGAATATTTTTATCCCCGCCTGCAACAGATTATCTTGTGACTACCCGGGGGTTTAGAAGTAGAATGTCTACAAAATCATCCATTTTTGGAGGTTTGATATCATTTTCAGAAGAAAGGGGTGGGAGGGTGGGAAGTCTATGTATTTTAATTTTCCTAATATAATTTATAGACTTGAGTATTTGTTTTCTGATAGGGAAAGAGCCAAAAGGGGGTGGGGTGGGCTTGAATACATATAGAGAAAGGAACATTAAATGATGTAGATTGTGAAAACTTGGAAAGGAAACAGAGATCTTTCTCTGAGATGGGGATTTTATATTTTCTGTCACTGATTCTTAAGCTTCTAGATCTTTCTTTTGGGGGTGAAATTAATTCAAGCCACTCTTAAAATCCCTATCCTGATTACCTCAGTCATACTCCTTGATAATTTCTTATTGCCTAACTCTATGATCCCATGTGATTATTGTCAAGGCATGATGGTAACCAAAAACTTTCTAATTGGATGTAAGACCTGCTCATCAAAAGAGAAAACATGTTGGGACTGGAAACCTAGCCAACTACTAAGTTCTAGCAAGGTTATAGATACTGGAGGAGAACCTATAAGCAGTATTTTAACAAACTATCATAGTCAATAACAACAGTCTATAAACATTTTCCCTTATACCCACAGATAAGTATAGTTTTCACCCATATCAAGGAAACTTCTCCTTGCACCAGATAGAGCCTACTGCAGAAAACCACAACCAATCAATATGCAGAATTGTAGAGCCCAGTACCAATGGATATATCTATAAAACACTACTGAACCTAAGGCTTGGGGAATTTTGAGGAAGAGAGAGCAGAAAGATTAAAAGAACCAGGGGATCTTGGAGTTTGCTGTGTGACTGTGTCTCCTGGTAGTATTAGAAGTTACAGTCATTAAGTCTCACTAGTGTGACTGCCTAAACATGAGCTGAATGAGATTATTGCTACCTATTGGCAACACCAATAGGTATGCCAAAGTAGACAGGGAAGAACACACTGATTGGTTATACAATACCAAAGGGTCATCCTTGAAAACATACGTATAGGTGACATTATACAGACTGAGCAGGTTGCACACATTTGCATCTAATAGCAATTAAAGAGGCCTTTGAAATTTGAGTGAATTTGAAAGAAAGCAATGAGGGGGATATATAAGAGAACCTGGAGGGAGGAAAGGGATGGAAGAAATGTTATAAGTACATTATAATCTCAAAAAAAAAAAAAAAGAATTCAAACATTTGTTAAAGCAAAACAAAGTAAGAAAAGTGATTTAATTTTGATTTGTCTTAGGTTAGACCATTTATTACATGGTCCTGCTTTCCACTTCTTTCAGTTGTTCTAAATGGTGAGGCTAGTAGTTTAGTTGGTGTTTTCTGGGCAGAGCCTACATTGTTCTCATTTATTTTGGTTTTAAGTTCTTCTTTAGAGTCCCACATATTTACAAATCCCCCTTGCAAGATTTCACACAATCTGTCTTCTTCTGTGATTCTTTTTCTCAATCCTTCCAGTTGGAGGAGTCTCTTTTTTTGTGGTGTCTCAGGGAGACCTTAGCTGAAAGCATGCTTTGGTTATCAAATACAAATTCTTTGGGCAACAAACACATCTGCTTCACCTCTATGGCTTTTAGGGTAGATCATTTTTTAGAGATATATCAATATAACCATAAAGAGACATCAAGAGGATTTATATTTACACTGATATGAAAGTTTCTTCAGATAATTATGAGAACTGTTTCTGTTAGCCAGGTGGCTTTCAGGTCTCCTGGCAGAGTGGTCATCTTCTATAACCTGTCTATGAACCTGAGGAAGGACCCTCCCATTTACTTGTATCTGTGTGAGATCTGAAGAAACTTGCTCTGAACATTGCACAGTATAGTGCAATAATGGAGAACTGTCTGCGGAGAGAAGGTACTCAGATTGGTACTCTTAGATTTGACCATGGGTAAGACTAGACCCAGACTTACATTCACTTTTCTCTGGAGTTTTCTGGGAAAGTATTTTTTACTGCTCTGTAGTGCAGGAATTTGATATTATAATTAAAATTCTGGATATTGATATTATAATTAAAATTCAGATATTGGGGGAAAGCAGAAATATCAGAGAGATAGAAGAACAAACAACAACAACTTCTCACGCAACCAACTTCTCAGGCCTGTCTCCATGAATCCTCCACCCAAACCTCTCCATCCTTAGCCAAAAATGGAAGTGCCAAGCAAAGCTGAACTCCTCCTTCCTCTGTCTCCATCCAGCTATCTCACTTCCTGGTTCAACTTTTCTAGAGCTAGGATTAAAGGTATAGGCTTGGCACTGTTAGGCCTTAAACTCATAGAGATCCGGATGGATCTCTGTCTCCAGAGTGATGGGATTAAAGGCATGGGTCACCACTTTCTGTCCTTCATGGCTTGGCTCTGTGGGTGGCTCTGTCCTCTGATATTTTAGGATACTTTTATTAAATATATATCACCACATGTTTTGCTCTGGGAAATTTATAAATCCAAAGGAGGAGAGGATGTGCTAGAAACTCTGTAAAGACTGTCCATGCCAACAGTTTTTGAGTCTTCTGGTCTACCATCTCCCTTGGTTCCTATCACATGATCACTAGTCTGCACATGGTTCCTCCTGGGATATGCGAAGAGGCTTACCCAATCCAAAGGAGGAAGGACTAAATGTTCAACAGCTCTGGGATCTTAATATGCCTCTAATCACTTTGTGAATTTTCTCAATCTTCTTTAAAGGAGTGATACAAAGTAATGAGGAAGAAACTGAGAATTTTCTAGATTCTGACAGACCAGGCAGGTATCTGCTCAGAAGAAAAGAGCCTGCATTCCTTAGAGTTCCACTAACCCAGGCATGCCTGTTGTCTACCTGAAATAGAAAGTTGATAGCATGGCAAGATCTTTTCTGGAGATTTGATGAGATCTGTAACAAAAGCAGGCCTGTATCATGGGGTTGCAGACCTACACTGTGCTCCATTAAAGGACAGCCCAGCAGCTTGTGCTTAACATGGCACACTTCCTCACTAGCCTTGTCTGTCTCCCACCAGAAGCACTTGATCCTCTTGACAGCCCACACAGCATATAATTCATTCACCAGGGAAATCTTTGTCTTGGCCAACTGCATATACAAAATCCCCGTCATGTCATCTTTTTTATTATGGACTCTCAGTACAGTGGGGGACCAGAACATCCCTGTACATGTTCAACATACCCTAAGAGCATCATGTGGTAGGATCTTTATTGCTGTGTGAGCAAATACTGAAGGCTCTGGCTCACCCTCCTTCCCTGAGAGTTCCTGATGAGAATGACAGTGTGAGAACACTAAGCCTCCTGCCAGACAAATTAAAGGCTTTGTTCTATGGACAGCAAAGGCCCTTGCCTGTAAGAACAGCTTCCAACAGCTTCTGCAGCCTGGAGTCATCATGCAGTGTGAACTGCCCACAGGGGGCAAGGGCATCAGCTAGGGAAATTTTATATGATTACTGGGGTGGGATCAGACCCTCAGCAGCCCACTGCCCTGCCAGACCCACTGAGCAGCCATCCCTGTTTCTGTTCAAGGCTTTGCACAACAGCTGTTTTCTTCTCTTACTGAACTGCAAAATGTGGCTGATGGATGGACAGGACTGAGGAAACATTCCAGGAACTAGATTCTTTGGCTGTGTTATGAGTTCTGAAAGGCAGAGATAGCCATCTAGTCAGTATCTGAGATCCATTTGGCTATCACTTTCTCAAATCTTCTAGTGTATCATGCAGATCCATCCTGTGGCTATAGCAACACACTACCTTACCCTAAAGATGCCCAAATCTGCTGTGCACACAGAAGAACACAGAGAACCAAAGCAGAATGTGCATGCCGCAGCGCAGCGGCTCAGTCTTTTTAACATATGTCTCTTTTGGAGAAACATACATCTTGAAAGTTCTTTTAAAGTTTGTGTTTCAAAAGGAGTAGAGTGTTTTTAAATTTTTTTTGGTTTCCAAATATGAAATTATAATATTGAATATATTTTTAAAAAACTACAGATGTCCTCCCCGAGATGTTGAAAAATCTTTTTGAGGTATAAAATTTACATACAGTATATAGTACATGGATTTCCTCACAACATGCATTTGATTGAATACCACCCAGATATCGAAGAAATGTTTTCAGTATCTCAGGAGGTTCTGTCACTCTGTCACTGTCCTTCCAACTCAGTAGTACCCTGATCCCATTCACATGGAACATAATTGATTCTAACTTCTGTCTGTGTAGGTTGCCTTTGTCTGCCCTTGAACTTTATATCCACAAAGATGTGATTTGTGCGTGGCTTCTTTTGCTCTACTATGGGTCACAGCATCGAGTAATGTAGATGATTCTTGTCTTATAATGGGATTCATTCTCAGAGCCTTCATTGTGTTGAAAATATCCTAAGGAAAGTGAACCTGGTACTCTTACTCCCCTTGCCATTGCTTAGTGACAGTAACTCAACATCACCCAGTTGTTTCCCTTTGTGGTCATGTGACTTACTGGAAGTGGCAACTCACTGCCTGCTCAAGATACAGTGGGTCAACAGGACTGGAAAAAATAAAAATTCTTCTGAGTCTGTTTCTCTTCTGCACCATCATGAAGTCAAAGTGTGTGTGTGTTGAAGCATCAGAAGTTGTGGACAGTCTGCGTACTAAATTCTTCATTATGCTTGTAATTATTCCAGCATGTGGCAAGCCTCACACAAGAGCCAGTTTATAAAAAGTCATTGTTACAGTTCTTGATGTAATAAGCTTTCAGTGAATGCAACCATGATTGCAAAAAGATGCAAGGATCTTGGGATATTTGCATAGTTCTACTGAGGCTGAAGGGAGCTCCCTTTAGGTCTAGGATATCAGGCTTTATAATGGGTTGCATTGTCCCCAAGACACTGTCACAGAGTATGTGGGAAGATAAGGAGACAACAAGATAGTCATGTAGGGCATCACCTGCAGGATGCTTAGAATAGCACAGTTTAAGTTAGTGTCCGAGATCTGCAGGTGTAGGATGTGCTCATGGCCAGATATACTCATTGTTGGCTTGGGTCATTGCAGCTTAGAGGCAGAGAGATATTTTTATTAGGAAATTATAGAAAATGGGGAAAAAGTTAGAGCTGGACCTTGTGGACGTGTCTATGTAGTGTAGACAGAAAGATCCAAACAAGACCATGGGAAAGAGAAAAGCTGGAGCTGGGTTGGAGGTTATCAAAGCCCCAGACTGCCACCACTGCTACTACAGCTAATGAGCCTGAGCACAGTGCCAAGCACTATGTTGAGCAGATGAGGATGCTTTCATGTCATCTCCGTGTGCTACTCTAAAGTAAATCCAATGATGTCCATCCTTGCATATGAGACTGAAGGTCAAGGCCATTAACTACTTCACTGGGTCTCTAGAGCTATTTTCCCTATTGTGTTCTTTTCTTTCAGAGGACCAGAGATCTAACACATTGCCTGTAGTATTCTGAAATGATGAACCAGTACCTCTGGTGATAGCTAATTTCTTAATGTCTTAGCTGGACAGGCTCACAGTTGACTGGGCAGTTGCTTCAACTTAGTTATTTTAAAGGTCAGTGGATGTGATAATGGGGGTGCCTGCCTGTGGCTGCTTTCCTGACCTGTGTGAACTATTTTCATGTTTCTGGAAGAGATCAGAAGCCATACCTTTGTACTGAATGGAAAATTGGAGATAGGATACATAAGGGAATGAATTATAACCCCTTCATCAAATTTGAGTGTTAAATCCCTAAATCCTATTATCTAAGAATGTATTAGGGTCTTTAAAGATGGTCTGAGTGGTGTCATTGTAAAAAGTGATTAGAACAGAGCCACAAATAGAGAGAAGACCTTGGGAACACAAGATGAAGGTGGCCATCTACCAGCTGACGAGAAAGGCCTCAGGAGAAACCAACTTGAAGATACCTAATCCTTCTCCTGTGAGGAAAAAAATTCTTATTGTTTATGCTGGCCAATTGGGTCCACTTCCATAATAAACCCAGAAAACCAGTATAGCAAGCCACTCAAGTCATTTGAAGCACAGAAAAGAATATTAAAAATTTAACAGTAGCAATGTTAATCTTCATTGTCTATGCACCTCATAGCTACCCATGTCCACAGCCATTTTGGGTCGAAACATCTTGTGGAGGTGGGGACGATAAGATGGTTTCTTCTTTCTTATTAGGAGAGCTATGTTTCTTTTTCAAATCCATGCCTGGCTCCAGGAATATTCATTGCTGAACGCTGCCCAACCATGCTAGTTCACCTATACATCAGGCTAACAGAAAATAGCCCCATATTTCAACTGTGTATTTTCTAAGGGATACACTTGCCCCTTGTCCTTTGTCACTGGACTCAGGGAGATGGAGTGCTAGGAGGCAGTGCTATAGGAGACCTCAGGTTCCTTCTTTCATACACATTTGGCAAGGAGACGTTTCTGGACTGCAGGAATGCCATCACCCTAGCAAGGAGATAGATCACGCAGATATATATCCTGGGACCATCATAAATGTCTCAGCTTCTGATGCATCGGAGTGACTTACAGAGCCAATAGCTTTGATCAAGTGCCTCGCTCTACTGGATTAATAGAAAGATAATGAGAATTGAACAGCAAGAGACCAGGAGTCTGTGGGGAGATGGCTGGGTGGCCTTGGGGAAGGTGAGGCAGGAGGAGCTGGCAGCTGCTGTTTTGCAGCTCTCTGAGCTTGCTGGGTAGTCTGACTTTTCAAGGTTGTGATATACAGACAACCTTTGCCCAAGAGACTGCTTTCTGGACATGAGGCTTCCTCCCTCCAAAGCACTCTCATTTGTACCCAGAAGCCCCACTGAAGAGAGGCAGTAAGTGTCTGCTCACTGATAAATGATAGATGCCCAGATAGAAGGGATAGGACACGAGGGTACACCTAGATCCTGCTTCCATGTCCTTTGTTTTCTAGATGTCAGTATAAGGGGAACCCTGGATACCCTCCTTTGGTCTGCCTGGGTTTGCCTTCTGTTCATTTGCTTCTTCACCACCCTCTCCCTTTCATTTCATTTCCCCACTATTTCTACCTCTCTGCTTCTTCCTTCTCTTTCTTGCAGATCTTTCTTACAGCATACTTCTCTTTCCTTCTCTCTTTTCCCCTTCCATTCTTCTAATTTTTTCATTGGCATGATTAATTTAATCTTAGTTTAAATTAATATTTTCTGAGGATGAGCATTCAATACATTGGCTATTGCTAGGCTCTGAGAATACAGAAAAGGAGAGATGGACCAGGCCACATAGAGCCAAAGATCAGGAGAAGAACATGGATGGTGACATCACAGAGGTTAGAGAGAAGATGGACCAGTCTGCTGAAGGCTCAGTGAATAACACTCCTCTATGTCTTGTTCGATCTGAGGCAACTGAGGAGCAGAAACAATCACTAGGAATATGAGAATCAAAACTGTGCTCAAAGTGCTGAGGAATCTGTCATGGAAGGATGTATCTTATTTTTTGGGCATGTGGATTACCTGTATTGATTCTCAGAGTCCATCCCCCTGCATATTGGCCAGGGATGCTCCTTGCATCTAGATAAAACCCATAACCTAAAAGAGAAGCTGTGCGTTGGAGGGGCTTATTGTGGAGAAACATTTTCAAGACAAAGGGAAGAGGAGGAGACCTCACAATACCACAACTCAGGCCAAGATCACCAATGAATATAAATGCAATAAATGTGACTGGGAGAGGGGAGAGAGGTTGGGAGGAGGTGGCTACTTTTCATTTGCACTTCATTTGGATGAAACCAGTGTGGGGAAGAAATATTTCCTCCAGCTCTTCTGACTGGTATCACTACTCACAACAGTGGTGTGTGTGTGTGTGTTACACCACACAGGAGAAAAACTCAATCTAATCTAAAGGTAACAATGAGCCTCTCCATATATGCTAGAAATGACATGTAACCTGACACACTTCAAGGACTAAGCAATATTGGGTCAGTGGGACCATGGGACTGTCTGCTGCCTGCCCAGGGAGGGGATGGAGAGTTGTGGAGAAGAAAGAATGACCTGATGTGACAGGAGGGGGAAGGGACCTTGAATAAGGATATATAAGGGTAGAAAGTGTGACTTCTTTGAAAAAAAAAACAGATAAATAAATAAATAAATTTTTAAAAAAAGAACTGCTTCCTACCTCAGTGATAAGTGCCAAAAAATTCTAGGTGAAATTCGGTAGTCTTATTTCCTTTCTTTCTCTCACTAACCTTCTCCTGTACAAACCAACACTCCAGGGAAGTCTTTCATTCAGTTATTCAGTCAACAGATATATATTTAATGCCTATTAGATGGAAGCTATTTTACTATGCAGGAGAAATATAAAGATTAATAGGAAGTGGCTTCTGCCTCAAGGATTGGTATGCCAGGTGAGGTAGACTCATAAATAGCAGAGATGCCAGACCACAACTAGTATGCTTATTGCTGATGCTGAAGCAGGTAAGAACTCCAAGCAAGCCATTTTAGGGCTTTATAAGGTCTGTAAGAGGAAGGAAAATTTGTTTAGGGGAGGAAGTAGTGTTTGAGCTAAGCCTTGAATGACAACTAGGATGCAAATAAACAGATACTGCCTTGGCCTCACAAACAGAAGGAACAGCATTCATAGAGTACTCTCCAGAGATAGAAATTCGAAGATTCTTTCCAAGGGTTACCAAGAAGTCCTGTTTGTCTTATATGCTTTATAAGTGGGAAGGTACATTAAAAAAAATCCAGGCTCTAGAAAGTCATTGTAGCTGTCTGTCCACACTTTGGTCACTGGAGTAAATGTAAAAGTTGCTAAGATGTGGCCTGATTGAATGGATGTTTTAGAACATCTATTCTGAGCAGGGCTATCAAGTAGAGGGAACAGAGCTTGGCAATGATAAAATCACTGGGCAGCATCAGGACATTCTATGTTAGTCGTTCTGACCTTGAATGGTGGCAACCAGGTAGGAACAGGTATATAGATTCTGGGCTTTTCATAACAATGCTTCAAGGTCTTTGAACACAGGAGAGGAAGAAAGAGGCATCATTACAGTTGAGATCAGTCAAGACATGTACAAAAGAAGCTCATAGGATATGGAGACTACAGTAGGATCCTGTCAGGACAGGATATCATGGCAAATCCAACATGATGGAGTATAAAGGATGGGGTGTGAGCAGGCTTTAGCCCAGAGAAATCCAGGAGACTTGGTGGAAGAAGGAAGGTTTGTGGGCACTCTCATGGGCCTTGTTCCCTAGGATGAAGATGAAGTTCTCCTAAGAGTGGAAATGAGAAACGTAGAGTCGGAGAGCCAGCCATGCTTCAAGATGGAGCAAGTGTAGTTGTGGGCCAGCTAGACTGCTGGCCGTGTTCTGAGCCCCACACGTGGGCTCTGCTGTGGGATGCTGTCACTTCTGTCTGGAGTTGCCAGCATCCTTCCATTATTGCTTGGACGTCATGACTTTCTTGTTCTCAGATGGAAAAAGGAGCTTATTAAGTGAAGTGACTGCCAAGTGTATTTTAAGATGAACAAAGCATAAATCACTTTTTTTCCCTCACCACATACCATACATAATTGTATGAAGGGCAGAATTTATTTGGTTTGCATTATGATTTTTCCCCCAAGCTTAATTACAGTGTTAAAAAGGCAACTCCAACTTGAAAGGAATAAGCACCACAGTCCTGGGGACCAGCATGACCACTCTGGATTTGAAATGCTATTTTTTTGTGAAAGGAATTAATTGTATATGAAACTTTGGAGCTTATGTAAAACACATTTTATGAAAATAAACTTGAACAGTCATTAAAATGAATAGTTGTTTTAAATAAGACTCTAACTCCATGGAAGTGCCAAGGAATTTTAGATGCCTCCTTTATGGGCTTTGTTTTGAGTTCAACACTGCATTTACTAAGACAATATCAGGGCCACACAGCTAAGTCTCAGCTTGTAATTGGGAATCAAATGTATAATTCCAACGGTAGATTAGTAGGGGAGGTACGAAATTGAAAAAGCTTGTGTGGTGGTTAGGTCCAAATAACTTCACAAGTAAGTAATTCAATGTTGGTGTAAATCCAGTATGTTAGTAGGAAATGTTGTTTGGCCACAGACCAAGGAGCTGATGATGGAAATTTGGCTTCAAATTGGGACACTCCTGGGCAAAGTATATAAGTTAGAAATGTCAAAGATGATTCCTAAGTTCTTATCATCTGGAAGTCACATGGGATATCTCTAGCTTAATACTCTTTGTATTTTAGGGAAAGTCCAGAGATGAGCTTTTTCAGCTGGGACAGGACTTTGAAGCTTGAGCTAGAATAATGTACTTCACTAGAATTCATCTGGGCAAAAACATATAGCTGGACCTCACTGGTGTCTGGGAGGTCCCCAGGGTTGAGCCTAAAGGGGTGTGGCAGGGTAGAAGATTTGGGTTAGATAGCTTTGTTGTTGATATTCTGTGATTTTTTTCCTGTCTGCTATTGGTGGGATTGTAAGGTTTGAACATCTTAGGGAATGTAGATTCAGCTTTCCATCTGGGGCAGCTGGGGGAAGTAACAGTGTTTTGATTTGGTTGAAACTCAAAAGTTTGGTCCCTATTCTTTAGACAGATGCAGTTCTCCTTTCTATCTCTCCCATGACACATTTGTGGTCTCTGTGTTCTAAATCACATTTCTCCTGACCTCAAGGATGTTTCTTCTTTGCAGTGAGATCCTTGCAGTTACATAGAAGAAGCCCGTGTGAGAGGCAGAAAATGGGGTCCTTGTAGATGATTTAGAGAGGCTCAACAATCCATCCACCTTCTGGTTTTGTACTGAGGTCAGTGATTAGATGATGGACATCAACCTTGATCCAGCTTTGGTAGTGACATTTTTGTTTCCTGTAGAGTTGCTCTGAGTTTTCAGCAAGTTGATCAACACCCCCCTCTTACACACACAACTCTATTATAAGTAAGTAGAGGGACAGGAAACAGTAATCAGAATAAATTAAGTGAGAAAAGAATCTATTTTTAATAAAAGGGAAAAATAAACAATGAAAGAGGAAGCAATTTGGCAACTTATTATTAACTTTAATGAGTCTAAAGTCTGACTTGCAATTCTGATATAAATAATTCTCTGGACACCAAACATTTGTAAATAGATGATAAAAAAATAAAATGTATCAGATGCAAAAACAAAACCAAACAAAGTGCCAAATCTACCACTAAAACCAAATCAAACCAACCAACCCCCCCCAAAAAAAAACACAATCCCCTCAAACAAAGAAACAAACCCTCCAAAACCCAAAAAATAACCTTTCCCCAAGCCAAAAAAAAAAAAAAAAAAAAAAAAAAAAAATCAAGTAAATAGCAGAATTATTGATGTCTGCCAAGTTATTTGGACTTAAACACCACACAAGCTTTTCCAATTTCTTACCTCCCCTGCTAATCTACCATTGGAATTATACATTTGATTCCCAATTACTAGCTGAGACTTAGCTCTCAGGCCCTAATATTGTCTTAGTAAATGCAGAGTTGAACTCAAACTGAAGCCCATAAAGGAGGTTTCTAAAATTCCTTGGAAGTTTTATGGAGTTAGAGTGTTATTTAAAAACAACTATTCTTTTAGTGACTGTTCAAGTTTATTTTCAGAAATTGTGCTTTACACAAGCCCCAATATTGTACTAGGTTTGTAGTCCAGCCTTTCCTGCCTTGCCAGCCTTGCCCTGAGGTTCTGACCCGCAGACCCATAGTCCTTCAGTCCCACAGAATCACACAGATGTTTATATTATTTTTATGCTGACTGGCCTAGGTCCTATATAATGTGCTTACTTTTTAGTTTTAAACTAACCCATCTTTCTTATCTTGTTCAGCCGTTCGGCTCGGTATCTTTAATCAACAACATTTCAGCTTCTTTCCTCTATGTCTCCTAACATCTCTGTTGTGTCTCTGCTCTGCTCTGAGATGTTTCCAGAGTTTTTATAGTCTAGTAGTCCTGCCCACACTTCCTGTCTACCTCTGGTCAATCATCTTTTTATTAAACCACACCTTTACCTGGCTAGGGTGGCTGCCTCCACCAAGCTCCCTTTATTTCTTTCTGTTTCAGACCATATCCTTAATCTGCCAAGGTATGGCTAAGAATTAAAGGTTCAACTAGAGTGGCTGGCTCCACCCAGCTCTTGGTCTAGTTTTATAGAATTTAGATTTTTAACCGAGATACTGGTAGGATCCACAATTACTACTCTGGGAAATTTTAGGCTCCATATAATTACCCAGTAACACATTGCTGTCTGCTGCTCATTGACTCCACTTAAGCATTTGGCAACAGGGCCTCTTAAAAGACTCACAAGTGTTTTACATCTAAGGCTGAATCAGGAAATATCTCTTTAAAAAGCTATGCCTCTGCTTGCCTTCTGCAAACAGAGCTGATTCAAGAAAACTCTGCTGAAAAGAATCAATCTTTGACTCTATTTCCTTTTTGTCCTTATAAACAGAAAATGTAAATCCACTATATATAGCTCCTTGCTTATATTGAGGCTCAGGAATTGGCCTTGTTGCATCTAAATTGCATACAGCAAACATGCCATTTTGTAATTTAATTCCATACACCAATCAGTCTCTTTACCATGGCCCACTTGAGAGACAAAACTCAGAAGCTGCTTTTGGCTTTGTTTCTGTGCTTTAGACTGTTTTTAAGCTCTCTATGGTTTTATGTGGGTATATATTACCCATGTTGGTGCGCCATTTGTTGTATTAGGTTTCTTTCCCAGCCTTTCTGTCCTTGCCAGCCTTGTCCTGAGGTTCTGACCTGCAGACTCACAGTTCTACAGTGCCACAGAATCACTCAGATGCTTATATTATTTTTACACTGATCAGTCTACAGCCTAGGCATATAACTTGCTGACTCTTTAGTTTTTAACACTTTTTTCTTATATTATTCAGATATTTGGCTCAGTACCTTTAATCAACATTCAACTTCTTTCCTCTGAGTCTTCTGGTGTCTCTGTTCTGCTCTGAGATGTTCCCAGAGTTTTCTTAGTCTAGTAGCCCTGCCCACACTTCCTGTCTACCTCTGGTCAATAATCTTTTTATTAAACCAGTAGGAGGGACAAATATTTACAATGTACTGTAATCTTACTATACCCCAAAGTTTCATATGCTTCTCTGTTCACCTCTCCAATTTCTGAATTCAAACCAGTGCTCATCTGGTGTAAACAGGAAGTTAAAAATAATCAGAAGTCTCCAGAACAATTGTGCAAGTTGAGCAGCGAGGAGAGAGAGCATTTTGGTAGCTAGTGCCTGTCAGGGAAGCAGAAAGACCATTGAGGAGGTCTTGCAATGCCCAGGCAGCACAGTGGACTCCTCTGAAGCAGTGGCCTAGATGTCAGGGGCCAGTTGAACATGTCCTGCTCCTCTCCTTTGGGTATGTCCCTTTGCCAGTTTGCTGCTGACCATCCTCTGTGGATCAAGTGTTTGTGCACAGTGGGCATCAGAACAATAGACATGCTAGTCTTATAATAACTACATCCTAGGCTTCTGGAATGATAAAATCACAAGCTGGCTCTCCCCTTGCCTGAGTCTGAAGCTGAATCCCATGTACTTATGTCTAGCTCCCTGAGTACAAAAATCAGGTCAGCCTCATCGTTTGCATTCCATAAAGAAGGACCTTTCGTGACATGTGCAACATGACCTGTGCTTGGAAAGACTAGTTAAATGATTTATTATTATTATTATTATTATTATTATTCAGCAGAAATACATTCAAAATTCAAAGTACTGAAGTGCATTTTGGTCTGGACCCCAAAGGCAGAGCTGGGAATATGGGGTTGTGACATTACTCTTCTTCTTCAATGGCAGGGCTCAGTGAATCAATTCAAACCCATTAAGGTTTTCAGAATGACAGGCAGAGAAAAATCCTCCCAGTGAACACTCTTAGGGTACTATGACCGAACACCATTTCCTTGAACTTTAGACTGTTTTCTCACATTTTTTCAAATCCCATCAATTGCAATCCCTCCTTGAGGCCGAATATCTGTGTTTTCTCCCTTTCTTATTTCTTGACACAAAAGCTTATAGCAAAGGCTTGTAGATACATGAATTACATACTTGTTAGTAACACCGTGTGGCTCCACGTTCAAGAGGTAACAAGGAAAGAGTTGGCAATTTTTCTGAGTTTGTAAATCTAAAGAGGTAATTGCCTTCAAAACAGCAGGAGTGGGAACCAGGGCAGAAAACCTGGCTTTGAGGTCTGGGTTCTTCTAACTACCTGTGTTATCATCCTTGTCTATGTGCCTTTCAAGTGAATCTCTCTCTCTCTCTCTCTCTCTCTCTCTCTCTCTCTCTCTCTCTCTCTCTCTCTCTCTCTCTGCCTGTATGTGTATTGTGTGTTGTGTGATGTCTTAAGCAAACTGTTTTTCTGTAGAAACACAATTGAATTTGGAATTTGGAAATTTAAATTAAACACATCTTCTGCCGGAGCACATCTGTTGCACAGAATGAAGCCCATTCCATCAACACCATTTCCTGCAGAGCAATGAAGCCATTCCCATCCAATTCCTAACACAGGAATGAGGATAACAGCCCAGTATTAAATATTAAGGTCCTTTTTTTTCACATTCTGCTGTTTTCTTTCAGAGAACACAAAGGATGCTGACATGTTTTCGGGAGCTCAGGTGGATAGTTAATGGACTGGAGAAGCTTTCAACTCTACTGGAGCAATACGTAAAGAGAAAACTTAATTACACTCAGGTTTCAGTGGGTTAACTGTATAATCAGAGAAGATGCCATGTCTCAAAGCATCTAGGATGTTACTGATTTGAAGATCCCTTGTTTTATGCACCTCTAAGGGAGAAAATACTGCTAGCTAAACTACAGCCACAGAGCTTTACAACTTAAAATTAAGATTTTATGCTGATTGAAAAAGCTTTCTAATGCTTATTTAGCCTGTTGTAATACATTGAAATGAACATATAACTATAATAAGCTGGCTGAATGCTTCTTTTTTCCATGTCAACTTTTTGCATGAGTCTTGACTTGGAGTTGGTCATTCTTGTACTGCTGCTTGCCATAACATCATGAAGAGCAGATCTAGAATCTTCTTTTTAAACCCTGATGCCCACTATATTCTCCAGAGAGAAAGATTTCTTGATCTAACCAGAAGGGAAGAATTCAGTATTCATATTCATTTGATTTTAAATGACTTGTTGACTGGAAGACTAAAGTATACAATGATCTTCCCATTAGACTAGCAATCAGGTATTTTAAAGTATGGGTAATGACCATGTCAGGACTTAAATATTATTTGATGGGGATTGTTCAAGATGCCATCACTCACACAGGCTACCTGGTAATCTACTCCTTCCCTTATAGTCTCAGACAGTTATCATGTATAGCTGGGTCTAATGTATTAACTCAACTGTGGTGGTTTGAACAGAAGTGGCCCCCATAGACTCATGTGGTTGAATTTTTCACACATAGGGAATGGCATTAATAGGAGGTGTGGTTTTGCTGAAGTAGGTGTGGCTTTGTTGGGTTACTGAAGGAGGGCTTTGACATCACAGAAGCTCAAGTCTGCCTAGTGTGTTTTAGTCACTTAGTGCCTTCAGATCAAGATGTCGGACTCTCAGCTCTTTCACCCGCATCATGTCTGTCTGCATGTCACCATGCTTCTCACTATGACAACAATGGACTAAACTTCTGAAACTATAAGCCAAAGCCTGTTCAGTGTTTTCCTTTATAAGAGTTGCTGTGGTCATGGTGTCTCTTCACAGCAATAGAAACCCTAACTAAGACCAATTATATGTATGGATAATGATGCCTGTCATTTTAGTAGTTGAATATTGTATGGAAATGAGAAGCAAAAGAGAGAATAATTGTATCCAACAGGTAGCGAAATGTGGTTCAGTGAGTGATCCTATCTAACTTGCTTTTGTTTACCTTTGCTATTCTTCCTTCTTGCACCTCCTCAGTCATGGCGTATTC
Organism: Sigmodon hispidus; assembly: GCA_004025045.1. Classification (NCBI taxonomy): domain Eukaryota; kingdom Metazoa; phylum Chordata; class Mammalia; order Rodentia; family Cricetidae; genus Sigmodon; species Sigmodon hispidus. The sequence goes on from PVIH01011571.1 coordinate 47,856, forward strand.
CATAGCACATGGCATGTCTCTTATTCTAGTGGCTACTGTGACTTTCTTGAAAATTACAGTCATTGGTCTTTGTAACTCCAGTGCATTGCAAAATGCCTAGATCTTAATGGACATTTGTCAAAAACGCTGTATATATAGAGAGTAGGACAGGCGAAGCTCAGGGACAGAGACGTGGCAAACAATTGTAGGAGTGATAGAATCATGCTGTGTGACTGAGGCGAAGGATCTTTGAAACAAGTGATGGAAAGTTACAACCTTAGGGGAGCTTGTACCAGGCTATAAGGAGGCTATAGAACAACCAGAAAGGCCATTGTTTTATCACACAGTCCCTGATAATAATCTGTGTAGGACCTAGCATGGACACTGAGTCACAGATGAGAACATGGTTAAATGAATGGGTCACTATTAGCCATGTACCAGGTGAGGAAATATAGAGAATCTGATACATTGGAAGCTTCAGTAAAGTCAGTTGTTTTTCTTATGGATCTGCCTGTTTATATATGGTTTCCAATAAGAATAATTAATGAACAGCTTGTTCCAGACAATGAGGATACCTAGGAAGACTTGTAAACTTTTTTTCTTTCTAAAGTGATCACATTCTGTTAGAGGAGATAAAGTTGTGTACACACACACACACACACACACACACAGACATAAAAATATAAAAACATAGGCAATGTGTGTAAAGGAGAATATTAAATTTTCAGAGTATTTTATGAGAGTGCTATGAGCATACCAAAAAGAGAATGATCAGTTTTACATGGGTGGGTCAAAGAAAATTCCACATAGCCAGGATGACTTTTAAAATATTTATGACCAAGAAAGAGCTAATTGTCTTCTATACAAGTCATTCCCATGAAAGAGTGTTCTTCCCTGCCAAAACAAGGTAGTGCAAAAGTAATGCATAGTTCTTAGAAGTCACAGTGAATGCTTGCACACTGAAGCTCTTCTGGAAACTAACAGTAAAATAAGCACAGACAAAAGACAGACTAACAAGCCCTATTTATTTGCCTTGGCTTAATGTATCATTTATCAAACTTGCTTGGAAAACTTGCATTTCAGAAAGTGTATTAATATCTTGATACTTAATACCTATTAATATCTTGCACCTATTAAAATCTTTAAAGAACATGGTAGATAGCCTGGAATGAGTTGTGATTATCTAAAGACAAGGGACCTTAATGTTCTTTCTGGTTCTGATGATTTCTGTGTTTTATTGTTCTCACAAGGATTAATTTTTACCAGATGTGTCATATGGTGTATGGCATCCAGTAAGTATCCAAAATTCTCTTGACAGACACCATATACATACATACATACATACATACATGTGTGTGTATAATTTCTATTTCAAAGGCTTATAACTTTGTGTGGAAATGTTACACCTGGAAATGAGAATAATGTTAGAAGAATAATTCAGAGACCATGATGTACACACACTAGATGGAGTTTCTCAGTATTGGGACAATGAGTTCTAGGACATCTGGCATGTGGCTCTCTTAGACTTTAGCTTTATATGTAATTTGGTGCCAATGCAGAAATCATGCGTCAAATTACCTGGAGACATTTTCATTCTAGCAGCTGAATATTTTCAAAGCTCCAAGCAAAAAGAAAAAAAAAAGGACCCCTAATGTTATAATGAAAAAGTTCAGCTTTCAGTGAGCAATAACAATAAAAGCTCATTGATGAATTGACTCAGAGTATCTGTTGTGCTCGAAAGGACTGGGATGATAACATTTTTTGGTTAATTTGTATTAATAATTGCATATGGATGGGGTTCAGTGCAATATTTCAATGCACATATGGGGTGCAATGATCCATCAGCTCTCTTCTTATCCATCCCCCACCCTGGCAATTACCATCAATCACTATCCTCTCTGACTTTGGTTATTTGATCATCAGCAATGTGCACTGGGACAGGTTTGTCCAACACGTCTGCAATGTGAAATCTGAAGTATTGACATCAGATTTCTAGAGATGTATTATAATTCATAGACCTCCAGGTAACAGATCAATCCATATCTACTGCTTGTTTCACTGAGAGCATCTTTGATTTTGGCCACTACTTTTCCTCCTTTCCTGGATGTCCGTTTCCTTCTTTTGTGCCCATGGGAAAGCACAGCGAAGCCCTGTAGACCACGATCAGAACACCAGAAGTGATTGCTCTCAACCATGGATGTAGTTCCAGAGCTGGTGTGAATGTGATTTCTTTTGTGTGTATTTGGTAAAGAGAAGGTTTTTTTGAGAGGTGTTTCTTAAAGGAATGAGTGAGTGACGGAATGAACATCTTCCAGTTTACCTGGAGCAATATTCATACTTGAGCCTTTTACACAGTTAAGGGGAAATCAATGGCATTCTGAGGCCAGACAGTGTGCAACCCTTGATTTCTAAACACATTAGAAACCTGCTCAGATGTCACTGTGCTAAGTTTCCGGGATAGTTAGACCCCAAAGCATTTCCCTTCACCTTCTTTCCAAAGTGCTCCCTTTTGCAGACCTCTAGCCAAGCCCCTCTGTCTGGGAAAGGTGCCAGGAAGGAGGAGGCCATGGGCAAAGCTTGCAAAGCATCTGAGAGTAATGAGAAAAACATCCCGTTACACACAGGGCTCCTTCTGCTCAGCTCTGCCTGTGTGAGCTTGTGCAAGAGGCTGAAAAATGCATTCTTTAAAATCCTGGCCTCTAAAGGGAATGCTCTTGGGCTGAAATGTCAGTGTGGCTGTGCCCCAAGTACAGAGCAGGTTGTTGAGTTTTTGTGTGTTTGTTTTGTTTTGTTTTTTGCTTCTTTTTAAAATTTTGGATATGATAAAACTGAGCTCCCCCCTCCACTCTGGGGACATTTTATAGAGCTGATGAAATTTCAAGTCCCACCCAGCTAAACTATTGGATTTTTATCACAATGCAAAAATTTTACAAATTATATTTCTATCCTTTTTTTTCCCACAACCTCCACTTCAAAATCTTGTCTTACTTGAGAACCATTGACATTAGCCATATCCAAGTGAGCCTTTCCTCTGAAGCTCAGGGCTCAGCTGAGTCACGATCATTTCTCTCACCTTCTAAAAGCTGGTCTAAGTGTCCACCTCTTCTGTCCTCCGCAGGCTGGACCAGCAGCTGTGGGTGTCCAGAGAATGAGCTCATCTCCTTGTCTCATTGCCTGGCTTACAGCTCATCTTGCAGATCTTTCTCTTGCTGAGGTAAATATGAGTTCCTCAAGCATTATTATTCAGTGATTTATTTTCATCTTTGGAGTCGCTAGACATTGTTCCTTTAAATGGATTTCAACTTTCTTTGGAAATTTGGCTTTGTTCACTTCTGACCTCATAGTGGGCCCCTGAGTTTAATGCCTGGTGGTACTTTAGAACTGACCTGAAAGACACAGTGTCCCTTCTACAGGGAGTGGGATTTTACTGGTTTCTTTTACTTCTTATTGTAAAGTTTCAATATCACACTATGTACCTTTGAGCAAGCAAAAACAACCCCTAATCTGATATCATTTTGAACAGAAGGATTTTTGCATAAAAATGCAATCACTATATATCTGCTGTCTGTAGGGTGCATGAAAGGGGTCTTCCACAGAGGCCAAACCTTCAGATGTTCATTCATTTGCTTGTGTGTTCTGTGTCATATAGATACCGGATAAGCACAGAGTAAGACTGGGGAAACTGAGGACATCACATCTATGTGTTGGTTGCACTATTTCCAGATGCCTTTGTGGTTAAATATTCTTGAGACTGAAGGTTAAGCTGTTGACACTCAACTGGAGTGAAGGTGCCAGTAGCTACATATACACACTAACAAAGAATCTACATTCTCAAAAGACCCTGACTTTATAGTCACATTGTGATTCTGACGTTCTCCCACACTTTGTGGGCTTTTCTGGATGATGATAGGAAGAAATACCGTAAAGCAAGGCACAGTCCATCATGGTTGTGGGAGGTGGCTTACCTTACCTCAATGAATAAACTACCAACCTCATAAATATTCATGAAATTTTATTTAAAGCTCATACTGTAGATCCCACCTGGCTGCTTCCTTTCTTAGGGCAGCCCACTCTAGTCTTTCCTTGGTATATGTGATTTGTGTTACTAAATAAAATTCTACTTGACAGCCTGTGCCTCTTAACTAAATTCTTTCCCTGGAGAAGAAAAGAACTGGAAGGCCCTATCCCCTGTCCACACGCAAACACCCCAGAAACCCAGACATCGCATAACTGTACTAGGTCTCCTGAGTACCCAACCTGGCTAAAGTTTTTTTCAGGGCATGAAGAGGGCAGAGAGAAAAATCTCTCTTACTGAAAGCCTCAAGGGACTTAACAGCCAAAAAGGGGAAAAGAGGTTTGTGTAGAACAGAAAACATTAGTCCAGGGAAAGACACGTTCCTGAGATTGTGCTCTGTGGTGCTCATCACTGTCCAGAAAACCATAGCCCGAAGTTTCTCCTGTGTGCAGGAAAGGTGGTTCCGGAAGCTACTAGGGTTCTTGAAAGTAGTCTCAGTTTCTAGTCACTGCTAAGACCGAAACAAAAACCCAAGCACAGTGCAAAAAAATAACACCAATAAAAACCACAATAGCAACAACCACACAACAATAACAGAACTCCTTGGCTTCTGGGTGTAGGGTCTACTTTTTGTTCTTGTAACCTTCTCTAAGACAGATTCTAGCCATCTCTACTTTTTTTGTTCCTAAGTGACTTTGATTTTCAATATAGTTACAAGTGTCTTGGGTCCTTTAATGTAATGAAATTGCTTTTAAATAAGGGCAGAGACACTGGGGAAAAGGCCATGACAGATTTTCACCTTTCCTCCCTAGCCATTAGCCACTAGTCCTTGCTTGTGTGACCACTTGAGTGTTACTGGTGTGGGGAAAGGGAGGGATCAGAGGCACATCTGCAGGAGACAAAGGAAGGGAGGGACTCTCCAAAGCTGCCTTCTAGACTTTGAGTGTTGGATTCCTTTGGGTTTTCTGTAGGAACAGCTTTGTGTCCTTGTGCTCAGTGGTAATTTCAGTTCTCTCTGATCTTCGAGTAGGTGGAAATTGCCAGGTGGGAGGGATGCTGGCCCTTTCCTGGAAATGCCCTCTGAAGATTTTCATGTCTTCTCTCTGTTTCAAACCTTTTTGCTGGATGTACTTGTGTGCAAACACATGCACATGCACTCATACACACATGTACACACACTAGTCTTCCAATAAATCACCCATATCCACAGAGAGGGAGAGGGTGAAGGCAGGAAGAGGGTGAGGGAGAAAGAGAGAATATATGGAAGATCCTTGTGAGGTACACTGCATGAGAGAAGGTAGCCATGTGGCCATATTGCAAGAACATTCAGGGCTGTATGTGGTAAAAGACAGGCCTGGGAATGGGAAGCTTTCCTCCTAGTTCTTATTTTTAACTCAGTGGACCTGGGTAAGTTACTTCTCTCTTTGAATTTTGTCTTTCTCCATTGTACTACTAAATGCTTAATAATACAATTTCTAAGAACTTGCTGTGATTCTAAGAATCTTTCTTTCTACCTCATTGGTGTTTTCCAATATGAGACAGGGTCTAGAGATCAGCACCTACCAGGTCTTAATTCCCTCTGAGCCTGTGGGAGCCATGGAATAAAAGTGCCACTATGACAAACAGTGTCTGGAGGACCAAAGCTCAAAGTTAAGTTCAAATATGTGGTCAACAATTAGCACATAGCTTCAAGAAAACCATGGGAGCCAAGGAAAAACACCTCACAGAGCTGGAGCATGGAAGAAAGACATCAAGGAACAGGGTCAATATAATGAATGTTTATGTCTAAATAGACCTATAATATTCCAGGTCTAATTTCTACAGGAGAGTAATTAGTTTACAGGGTTAGTTTGGGGGATACCTAATCATCTTCTCCTTCCAATCTGGAAAGAAGGAAAAGACATTTCCCTTTTACAGTCTTCTTCGTTGAGTATTTCTAAGTGTCCCAGAGTGAAACACACCCAGGGAAATCATTTAATATTCACTTAACCTCAAACCCAAAGGCTTTTAAGTCAAGGTGGAGACCTGATGATACCCACGGGATACACATATGGGCTTCTCCAGTATCAGCTCCAATGCTCACTTCTAGGTGATAAATTGAGTACAATGTGAACTGTGAGAATATGCATATACACATTTCACTCTAAAATTTAAAAGTCAAGAATGATTACCCAAGTCAATAGCCTAATTATGTGATCACTAAGACTAGAGGCAAAGTTGTTAGTTCTTGGGGGTGAATATGCTTCATTCAAGTAGATTGTCTCAGTCATCCCTTCTTTTGTTTTATGCTTATGTGACTTTTCATAGAAACTAATTTGGAGTTTCTGAAGTTTGATATTGTCCCCATGCAGCTTCTCCGCCTTTATCATGTATTATTCTTTCTCCTACCTGTCTATCCATCCATCCATCCATCCACCTACACTCACCCACACTATCTATCTACCTATCTATCTATCTATCTATCTATCTATCTATCTATCTATCCATTTACCCACCCACCCACCTATCCTCACTCACCTATCTATCTATCATCTATCCATCCATTCATCTACCCACTCACCCACCCACCCATCTATTCACACACTCACTCATCCTTTAATCCCTCAGTACAAGCAGCAAGTACATTATGAACCTTTACTCTATGTCAGGTCCTAATCTAGGAGTTGTGGATAAGACTGTAAGATGGTTATTTCATTCTACCCCAGGCTTACCCTTGTTTTCCTTTCACCAAATGAAAGCTTATGATGACTGTGGTAGAAAAGGGATTTCTTCTTTCTATAGATCTAGGTGTTAGCCTTAGATTCACTGGATCAGTAAGTCTGGAAAAATGCATACTACCCTTTAAGCACTTGGTTGTAGTAAGAGTTCAGTGAGAAGCCAAGTCATTAAGAACCAGTGGTGTCAACCAAAAGAGCCATTTGATTAGAATTGAGGACCTCTTTATTCCTTTGGACTAAAATCCAGAAATATCTCTGAAGTTGTAGGATGCAATCTGATAAGAACCAGGGAATCCTCTTAGAGGACAGAACCAAAGCCAGAAAAGCTATTTAGATATCAAGAGTGCGAATACAGGTCCATCTCACACCCTTCTTACCCTTGGCTCAAGTTTTGTCTGTGGCTAAAATCTACTAAATTATGGAGGCTTTTATGGTCCTTTGGATGTTCTAACTAATTTGAGATGGGCTCTTTTATTCATGTTTGAAGTGTTTTAGCAGATGAAGAGGCAGCATTTTTTTTATTTTTGGTAGTTATGAGCTTGGCTGGGATAAATAAGGAACATGGATCTAGAGGGTAGAACACTTGGTTTGGATGCCACCATTGTCTACCAATTATATAATATATTATGCCTCAGTCTTTTTCCCTCATAAAATGGGAACAATTTTGCCTCATAGTGAGACAGTTAGGTACCCTACAGAAATTACTACTAAGAATATGAAAATGTTCAGAAAGATGCTTGGCACACTTTAGAAAGATAAATGCCACATTAAAAAATACTGAAAAGTGATTTCAAACCACCATCATCACCACCACTGTCACCATCACTGATTGTTATTCTATAAGAGCTAATCCATTGGCTGCTAACTCTATGGAACTATGGGACCAAATAATGGTAACACTACCATCACAGTATCACTAACCCCAAGTAGAGGTCTCAGCACTTACTGTGAGGGTTATTTTAAAACAAATTCAAATTGTTTGTGATTGTACATAATTAGTTTTCCATTATCTCCACAGATCAGATCCAGGTCAGTTCTGTGTAGCCTATGTCCTATAGCCTTGACTGACCAGAAGTTTGTGGTTATTTTCTCTAGCCAACTTAGTGCTGCAGATTTGAGAAATCCTCCAAATGTATATTCTCTTCCTCACTTGCTGAGTCACATGTTCTTGACTCCTTAAGTGGCCTATATTATTGGTCTCATTCTGAGCCTTCTCCCCAACTTCAGGCTTGAGGATTATCTGAGTCACTCCATTGTTCCAGTCCCTTAAACTCAATGAGTCACCAACGGTGACAAAGATCAGTTTTCTTTGCTGCAACAGACTACTTGATATAAACAATTAAAGAAGAAAGATTTATCATGACTCATGGTTTTAGAAGTCTTAATGCATTATGGTGTGGAGGAAATGGTAGAGAAAAGTAGACCAAATCATGATAGTCAAGAAGTAGGAAAAGAATGCATATATGGTGAATTGGGTTCCCAATTCCTTTTTTATTAGATGTTGACTCAACAGTATTAGATAGTGTTGTCTCACTAAGGGTGGGTTTTTTTCACCTTAGTTATCTTTTTAATCTGCAAATGGTATGAATACTATACCTACCTCATATGACAGCAGTGAAAAATAAAAAGGATAATTCACACAGAGGACTGCAAAAACTGCCTATGGTGGCTTGAAAGAAAATCACCCCCAAAGGGAGTAGCACTATTAGAAGTTGTGGTCTTGTTGGAGGAAGTGTATCACTGTGAGGTTAGGCTTTGAGGTCCCCTTTGCTCAAGCTACTCTTGAGACAGACTACTTCCTGTTGCCTGTGGGTCAAGTTGTAAGAACTGTTGGTGTTAGGTGTCCCTGATCACCTAGTGGAGGTAGTATCTGTCTGTGTTCTATAAAGCCTCCAAAGAGAATAATTACTACACTTATGGCTGGTGTTTTGCGCTTAGTATTTCAGAGTCCTCCAGGCAGACAGCAGACTGTGAAAAAAGGTGTGGAATCTCTCATTGGTACAGATTGGATTCATCACAAATGTACCAGATCAAGGATTCCAGATGAAGTATTTCAGCCTAAACCTGAAGATCATGAAAAATATGGTGAGGACCCCGAGCACCCTCATAAACTGCATGTTGTTACCAGAATAAAAAGTACAAAAAGGCATCCATACTGGGAAAAAGAGACCATCAAGATGCTTGGACTACAGAAGGCACATACCCCACAAATTCACAAGAACATCCCTTCAGTGAATGCAAAATTGAAAGTGGTGAAACTCTTGATTCGAATCCAGCCCCTGAAGCTGCCACAAGGACTTCCCACAGAAGAGACCATGTCTAGCACGTGCCTCAAGAGCACCGGGGAGTTGGTAGTACAGTGGAATCTGAAGCCTGTGGAGCAGGAAACAAAGCCCTGATGCCACACAGCTGCAGATTACAGATTGAAGTTACTTAGGAAATGGTTCTTATTAAAGTGTGTTTCAGTCCAGTTGTTTCCACTGGGGAAAAAAAAGATCGGTCACATTTCTGCTTTCTTCTAATTGTTATTCTCTTTGCTTTAATAAACTGTCCATTATCGGAAGGAAAACATTTAGATGCCTTCTTTAGCACTCAGAATGATGATTAATATGAAATAAGTGCTCAAGAGCTTTTTAATAAAGGGATCCATGATTGGTTACATTTTCTCTCTGAAACTGTGCTGAACAGAAATTTCTGGTCATCTGGAAACATTCAGCTCAGATGTTCATGTGTAGTGAAAAGTCTTAAATCCCTTAGACAAGGAGTAAGGGAAGAGTCTGGTCCATCAGGTGGTGGCACCCAACATGGTGGCCCTGGCAAAAATACGCACTGACCCACTATCACCCATAGCATCCTGTGGTTGTGAGGAAGTTTTACTGGTGACTCTGACCCAGCTGTTTTAAACAAACAAACAAAAAAACCAGACAAACAAGGGGACGTATTATCCCGGACAAGAATCTTTCCTAATTAGTAACTCTAGGAACGCTTCGTAATGGAGGAGGACCTCAACTCTTCTTATTTTCACAGTTCTTTTTAGAGGATCTGGCATTGTCTTCAGGTTTTTCTGCTCAAGACATTCTTGTAGCATTTCTTGAGGCAGAGAAAGAGAGGATGTGTTTATTCATATCAGAAAGAAAATACTTCACCCAGAAGCCTCAGCCGATTTCATATTACATATTATAGGTCAGAACTGGATAAAAGACTGTATATAAGAGCGACTAGAAAGGATAATGCAATCTTCATGTTGGTTTTAACCAATAAGAATTTATTTGCATCTAGAGGAGAAAAACAAGCACTGGAATAAAATCAAGGCTTCTCAAGCATGAAGAAGAGGATGGCCACTGGGTAGGTAATCAAAGATATCTGCCTTAGCAGCTCTCATAAAAGAGAGAGAGAGATGATTCCACATTATCTGTAAAGACATCATACCTATTCAAATTTTATGTTAAAAACAAACAAAAATATCATATTTACATGTAAATAGAACTGACTATGATCCAATTGTGGGCTAGCCTTTGGGTGAGAAATCTTAGCATGTATCATAGAGTTTTTTTCCAGCTCAGCACTTCACAACTCTTGAAAATTATTCAGTCATTTGAGCCTTCAGGGTAATTGCTTATGATTGGAGATAAACAAACACATTTGCTCAAATAAGGCCTACTTTTTTACCCATTGTAAAGGCATAGCACTGAAGCTTTCAGCACTGGTATAGCTTTCTTCTGATTACACATGTGTCAACGCTTTAGTGCTTTTCATTGTCTATTAGCAACAGACAAAACCAACCTCAGAATATCAGCAGGACATGGAAGCGCTTGGTGAGTAGGCATTCTCTGGGACCCCAGAACAGTACTTCCTGCCCCCATAAGTCCTTGACTCTGTAGCCACACAGATACATTTGCAAACTACCAGACACATTATTCTCCTTTTACTTTATTTTTGCTGTTGTAGTCAGTCTATAACCATTATTCATCCTTCAAGGCCTGAGTCAATGTCTTACTTAGGAGAAAATGGATGGATATTCTCTAAGTATAAATTTTCAAAGAAGAAATTAAAAAATATTTTAAAAAATTCAGAATAATATTTTCTAGGCTTCTTCAGGCAGGTCACATGCTTTTTATATGTGTGTAGCCCCAGCATCAAAGTACGCCTCTACTAGAACTTCATTATGTCTTTTGTAATTACCCAGCATCCTAGAAAGTAGGGCCTCTAAACCATCCAGATGGCTCTGTGGTTGTCTGTGTGTATTTAGCCTAAACCAGGAACACAGTGGGGGTAGGGATGGCTAGCAAATAGTTTTGTCTATAATCTTATAGTTTTCATAATAAATCAGAGTTAACTTAGTGGATGCGTTCCTTACTGCCCTCTTTTAAGGCACATCCCAATTTGAGTCATAATCTGATCATTTATGAATAGATTAGCCACTAGCAAATGGGCACATTTCTGCATATTTACCTTGACATATATGTACTAATGGCAGTGAGAACCATTAGTGAATTCATTATTTTTGAATTCAGCTTGCACTTCTACAGCTAAGGTTAATTATTGATTTGTTTTATTCTGTGATTAAAGCCATTAGCTACTATTAGCAAATGATGATGTTTATGCATGTTTGAATATCAGTGGGCTTGCTTTTCATAGCAGGGGCCCAGGCTAAATGATTGCTCTCTGGGACTGAAATCTAGGATGGGGGTGTGCACAGATTCACTGATGGTAACCAGTGATTTTTTTTTCCCTTGTGATGGAAGAATAAACAAAATCTGATTGCTTCCACTAATTATTCTTCTTGAACAGATACTGATCGAAATTTACTTTTAATTAATTTGGCCTCTGTCTTCATCTGATTTATGGATGACCAGACTTCTGAGAAGAAGATGGAGAGTCTGAGAACTCTCTCCTATTTTCAAGGATTATAGATCCTGATTTTAAGTGGAAAATGAAATGGGCTCATTTGCTCTTTGAAATGGTTGGAAATGCAGCTGAAGGCTCAGAGGTTGAGACTTTATCTGGGCACAGTTCTGCTGATGAATGGAAGAGATTGTGTGCTGACATCCTCTCTGCCCAAGCCATACCCTTTCTGGCTTCTTCTTCACTGGGAGAAGGTTGACCTGAATCTTCTTGGCACTGCTGCAATTGAGTTACTGGATGCCAGGGTTCAGGAAACAGTCCCTCCCTCTGTTAGTCAGATGTCAAAGGCATAATCAACACCCTACATCTAATATGGAGTCACCAGTTGCTTGGGGAGCCACGAGCCTCCACCTCATCTAATATTAAGAGTCTTCAAGCAATTTTTAGATTTGTCTGTGACTATGGCAGCAGTATGGGAAAAGAAACGGGAAAATTGTGCGGGAAGCTTTCTGGATTGGGTCCAGAGGGGCATCTACTGCTTCCATCTGTATTCTCAGTAGCCAGAACTTAGACAGACACAACTTTATGGAAAGGTGGGAAATGTAGCCTGACAGCTCTGTCTGACAAAGGGAGAGTCAATTTGGAAAGTAATTTGGCTAGGGTGGGCTGTAGTCTCTTTTGCTCTTTAAAATCCGGGCCACTATCTCAACCTGTCATTTCTTCCTATGATGCCGGAGGAACCACCCATTCCAAGATAATCCCTCTTGAATAGTTTTCAGCTTTTCTCCAGGAAAGGCAGGGACGGGGGGCTTGAGAACAGTGACAGCTACACGACTCACTTCCTGCAGATCTAATACAGTGGAGGCTCATGGTAAACATTTGCGGAGTGAATAACTGTCCAATTGAATGATTTTTGGTGAACCTAAGACTCCTGTCACCTGGCTTTGACATATCTTCCTCTTAGAAGGCTCATCTCCTCACCCTTTTCACAAGCCTTTCTGATGGTTATCTACAGTTCATCTTTTCCTGGGAGATGGTTCAATTAAGACACCTCAAAATGAGTCCATGAGTTGAAGGAGCAGCTGACCGCACGCTGATTAACTTTCTATTCATCAGTCACAGAGATATATGATAGGAATTACCAGGGCAGGCAGGAGGGAGGACGTCCAGACTGGAAGGAGAGAGGTGGCAGCTGGGAGATCAGAATTTGGGGGTATAAAGAAGACGGGAAACATGATAGGAGCATCTGAGGTCCCAAGAGAAGTCCTAGCACATATTTGAGATAGGAGGTCATCTTAGAAATGTATTCTTATGCTTTTGTAATTCATTATCTGATTCTAAAGCTATGTTGAACTCTCTCACAGCATGAAAGGGAAGCATATATTAGATGGTGGAGAAGGCTGATAACTTGTGGTTTATAGAAGTTTTAGCAGTTTTATAGTGGAGCCTCTTCAAGTCCTTTGACTCCAGCATTGGCTTAAAAGGAGCAGTAATGGTGTTTCTTATCTGGAGAGGCTATAACTCTCTGGACCTCTCTGGGTGAGAAGTGGACACTTCTCTGAGTGCTGTTTGAATTTTTGGAAAGACTCCCTCCCACACTGCTTCCTTAGGATGCTAATTTCAGGGGCTGTCCAGAATCTGGTGGTTTGCACGGAGCCTAGCATTTCTTGACTTAGGGCTGCGTTATCCAGCTCTCAACCAGCCTCTTTATATACCTTCTATTTATGTGAAGTCTGTCTTTGTGCCTGAATTTTCTGGTTTTACTAGGACATGCTTACATGGATTTGGGGATACTCTAATGACCTCACCTTAACTGTAAATCTGCATAGACTCGATTTCCAAAGAAAGTCATATTTATAGGTCCTGAGGAATTGAACATCTGTATCTTTTGAAGAGAAGAACACAATCTCACTCACTGTCATGTTCAGAGGAATGCTACAAATACTGAGCTCCATGAGCCTGAAACCTACACCTTCCACTATGCCCAATGCCCTTCATCCTGATGCTTCCTAAATATCCCTCACTGGATGTTTTTTGAGAAGATCCCTAAATTTGAAAAACCCCAGCTTTTTTCTCCTCTTTGCCAGTCTACTCCTGGCCCAGGACACACTGCCAGCAGCTGTGTGGCCTGGCATTCCTCTTCTCTCCTACTTGTTGCCTACAATTGCCTACAAGGTCCTAGAACCTTGCTTTCTTATTACCTCCTCAACCCCACTGACAGTTTCCTTCTACCAGAACATTTGCCTGGAGTTTTAGATCAGTTGTCTTGCCACCCACCTCGCTCAGTTATGATCTACCTGCACATGTGATACATGCTTTACCATAAAATAATCTTATTTTTTTTCCTTCTTTATTTTGTATTTATCAAAAAAAGAAACAGTAAAAAGAATTTAAAATGTGGAAGAGTTGACAATAACTATACAGAGGATAAGAATCTTAATCTCAGAGTATCATAGTGTTTCCCTCTCTTGCTTTTGAAATGTATTTAAACAATCCATAACATGTTTTGTTTTGTCCTTTATGGTTTATCTCATTTTTCTTTTATATCTCAGTTTTAGTTGCTCCTTTTGTTCTAAAAATGTTTTGAGTTATAGCAGTTGAAAATCCCACAAATGTACTTTGTTTTCCCTGTGAGACCTTCCTACATGATTTCCTTCTGGTGGAAGGTTTCCTCCTTCTACTTTCTTTTCCTTCAATAGCTAATAAAAGTTCACACAATTAGATCTATGTCTTCTATCCAACCTGTCTTTAAGTCTTCAGAGTACTTTAATATTTTCTTGTATGTCACAGGGTCCAATGGGAACTGAATGTTACTCATTGTCTCCTCACCAAGGCCAACCCGGTGGCCAGCATCAGAGCCAGTTTCAAGGTCATGGGAGGAGCAGTGTAGTAGCAAAAGTCTGTACTCAGAGAGGTCCTGAACTTGGGACTTGATGTCCTGTAGTTGTTGAGTTGCCTAGTCTTAATAATTCTACCTTTGCACCCATCTTTGCCATGAAGTCATGTAGGTGATGATGGTGCATTTGATGGGGGTTTGCCGTCTTACTGAATCAACAGAGATGGAGTCTTAAATGTTTACTCTCCTTCTTTGACCCAGAAACTTCTACCACTCTCTTTGCTCAATATGAACTTCAATAAAGGGGTTGCATAGAGCCTCGTGGTGGGGATCAAAATATCAGAAGAGATTGTTTTCAACTTTGAGCATTCCTAAGGCAGTTCCATTTTAGGAAGAAGAGATTCCCTATGGTCTCCGACTTTGGCTTAAGAACTTGCATTAGCCTAGGTGAATTTGCTGAAGCCCAGAGAGATAAGAAAACAGAGTAAAAAAAAGAGAGCTATTTCTGCCTCTGGAGAAAGGGTCTTCATTCTTGTTTTAAAATTTAATTATTAAAAATATTCCTTTTACATACCCTCCACTCTTCCCCCTCTCTCCTCTTCCACTCTCCCCCCCCATTCCATCCTCCATCCACTACTCAAAGGTGGTAATGCTTCTCTTGAGTAGTCAACTCAGGCTACCAAGTTGAGGCAGGACCCATCCCTTCCTCCCTGTATCAAAGCTGAGTAAGGCATCCCACCATAAGGAGTGGGCTCTAAAAAGCCAGTTTATGAAACTGGAATAATTCCTGGTCCCATAACCAGGGAGCCCACTAAGAGCTTCATCAATGCAACTACCACCCTCACTCAAGGGCCTAGTTCTGTCTCATGCAGGCTCTCCAGCTGTCAGTCCAGGGTCCATGAGCTCCTGTTAGCACAGGTCAGCTGTCCCTGTGGTTTTCTCCATTGTGTCCTTGATGAACCCCCCCCCCCAGTCTCTCCTCCCTCTCTTCAACTGAACTTCTAGAATTCAGCCAAGTGCTTGGCTGTGGGGACTCTATATTCTTATGTGGCAAGAGACCCCACCAGTTGTACAAGTCATGCCATTGACCTTGTCTGATACATATGGTCAAAGATGGTTGAGTTCTAATACTCTCAGTTACCTCTTTAGCCCACCCATGCCCAAAAAGCATCCTTCCCCTTTTCTTTCCATTTCCCTAGCTCCTACACAGAATCCAGCTCCAAGACTATTTAACAATGCCTTCTTTATCTCTATTCTTGTAATCTAGGTACCTAGTGGAGTGTTTGGCACTGATCAGGAGGACTTCCAGCAGGCATATGATGAATATACTAACTAATTCAATAGGGAAGAAAGTTTTGAGAACATTTTGTTGTTATGCCTACAGGTTGTTAAAATGCCTATGACGTAAATCACTGAGAACTAACCTTGGGGATTGTTTAATCAATTCTGCCCTGTGGCCTTTGCCCAGAGTTGGTGAGAACCCTGGGCTAATCTGTATGGGTAGGTATGTCTCCACAGTCTTTACTATTCACCTTAGGAGGGTCCAGTTGCAGGCAGAGGATGCACAGCTTGAAAACTAGAGAGACTTAAAACTTGAAAAGCTGTTACTAAAGCATTTCAATGACCAGGAGGCAGAACTCACTACTGGAAGTGGAGATAAGTTAGGTCTTCAGCAAGGTTTGTTGTTTGACTAATTAGTAACACCATGGCTGAAAGAAGCAATAGTGTGGTTCTAGCTCACTCCAGGAGGGCAGGGTGTAGAGAAAGAGTACTGTTTTCTTTTAGCTTCGCTCCTCTGCCTCAGTTTACCTAATAAGCTGCAGAATCTAGGAGGTTTTCTGGACTACATGAGACATTTTCTTTTAAGAAGTGTGAGGATGGATACCTGTGCTCTGGCTGGCTTGGTCTCTGCCACTTTGGCTCCCTTAAATCTCAGTACAGATGGAAAAGTCTGCTGGGTTAAATCTGCTTTACCTACTTTTTCAGTCCATTTGAGCTGTCATAGAAAAAGAAAATACCAGAAATCAAGTAGCTTGTAAATAACATCATTTATTCTTTAAAGCTGGGAAATCCAAGATCAAGTCACTGGGTAGAGTTAGTGTCTGATTAGGGTAGAGTTAGTGTCTTTGCTTCCTAGATAGTGCCTTCTTGGGAACTCATATGGTGGAAAGGGCTGGATAACTCTCTAGGATATCTTTATAATGATTCATATAGGCTTCGCTTTCATCATGGGATCATCTCCTGGAATTCACATCCTTAATTCCATCATTTTGTGGAAGAGGATTCAAAACATGAGTTTGGATAAGACACAAACATTCAGGCAATGTAGCACTTTTAAGGACCTGCATTTCTCAACCTACATTTCTATTCAAGCAGACACGGAACTCCTGCCTTCCTATCACTACAAGGTTACATCCCTTAATGTTTCAGGGCCTCTTATTGCTGGAAAACAGAAATTCATAGTTACCATGCATGTGCATATGAGAGTAGACACCACTCCATTCTAATGAGAATGTGCCTGGAAGTACATTTAGGAGCCTTCATTAAAATGCTGGAAAGGTAAATTTTTTTTTCACTTTCTTTCAAAACAAAATGGTATATATGGCAAGTATTGTTTGTTAGGTGTCATAGTCATGGAGGGGAAGCCTGACCAAGTGGGTGGAGAAGGTCTTTGTAATGGCATATGGTATCATTGGCATAAATGGCTTATAGAAGGAACAGTGAGGTTGCATTCTGGTTACTATGGAAGCTATAAATCAATAGGTGGTAACGTTTTCTTCTTCTATGCTCTTGATTAACAGGGGGCAGAATTCAGAGGTCGTGGGAAATTTCGAGGTTCCTTCTGAGGACTCTCTGGGATTATCCACTGTACTGACTCAAAGGCAGCCAGCCCTCCTGAAGGGTCTTTTATATGAGGACTGAGTACAAGGTGAACACCAAAGCGGCTCATTCTAGCAAAGGCAGAACAAACTGCTGCATGACTTGAACCTCAAGGCTTTCCAGTGACTTTGACAAACCTCTCTCAAGACTGTGCTATAGTCTTGCTTCTTTCAGATACATCAGATCCAGGCTGAAGATTACCCCATATTTTTCTTTCTCCTCCAGGTCTTGTACACTATGCACTCTGGTTTGATGCCTGTTTTACACAAACCTAAACAGATGCGTTTTTTTCCATCTATCTTCAGGTATATGCAAATGACTTATGTTTCATATTAGTGGCTGATGATATTAAGTGCCTTCTAGAGGAGGTGGAGTCAGAAAAGGAAAATTGGAAAGGAGCTGACATCTATGTAAATAATAGGATCTGACATAGGCTCACATTCAGGCTCCTAAAAGGGTACAATACAGAAACTTAGACACCAGTAACAAAAGTGGGTCTAATGTGACTTCTATCATTTCATGAACCAAAGTAAGGAAGAACTCAGAGCCACAGAAGTCATAGTGATTGAGAATGGTAGAGATGAGAATCATAGGTGATACACAGACACTCATCATTTTATAAACTCCCGGGAAGTTCCAAGTATTTAGGTTCAGCCTTAATGAGGGCATAGATACCCCTTAAAATGATCTAGAAAAGTAAAGTAACATACATTTCTTAGATCTCAGGGTCCACTAAACATGTACATACATATAAGAACTGGAAGACTCTCCAAGCATGGGATGGGCAAGGCACAGTACAATCCCACATATTTTCTAGAAGAAAGACTATGTCAAGAGTTGGCAGTCAGAGGCAGAGTGCGGCATTAAGACTCTATTTCTTTATAGAAAAATCAAATCTGAGTAAGGCAATAGCTCTTTGAGGCTGAGAGTATCAACCAAGTCTCCAAATACAACAGGACTCACCCTACCCATGTTAGATCCTGGGCATTAGTGGCTGTGTGTGTGCAAAGAAAGCTCAAAAGGACTAGGGTAGGTCTCAGCAGTGGGTGCCATGGCAATTATAAAAATGTAAATAGGACTAGATGTATTTTCTAGTGAGACATGAAAGAACATGAAGCTTTTCTTCTCAGGCGTCTCAATTGCCCCTCTAATGACGTTTGCTAGGGAACTGCTTCCGGAGGTCTGAGGAGGGGGTGGGAAGCAGCCTGCACTGATGCATATATTGTGATTTTATAGATTCCACAACCTATTTGTATATTTTATTTATTTGTTGGGTGACAAAATATTTATGAATAATATAATAGAAATCTCTATGAGGGAGGGAACATTTCAGTTTATAAAATGGTATCGCTCACTCAACTTTTAAAAGCGCTGGAACTATTACCCATAATATCAACAAGCCAGCCAATCTTTTCTAAATTTTTAAAGAGAAAAGTCAAAGCAATGAATGAATAAAACATAGTGGGAAACTATAAAAGTATGCGTCGGTGCTGGCTGTTTTCACCCCTATCTCAGAATACACGAGCAGGTTTTCACTGGGATGAAGTAAAGTAGATCGCTACAGCATCCTTCTTAAAGGAAATGGGAGAAGTACAAACTTGTAGTTTTTAAATGCTGGTGCCAGATATTGACCTTGAGAAAGGTGCAAGGAAGAAGAATTTAGAACATCCTTAGGGGTCCGCCTCAGGGCCCAGCGTAGTAGAAGTCTCCTTATGCCTTCAAAAGGGAGCACTAGGAAAACTGAGAGAATTAAGTCTTGATCACAAGGAGTTGGAAATAGATTATATTCTTACCTGAAAGAGCATAAAACATTACAATACATAGACATCAGATAAAACACCCAGCTTGTGAAATACCTGTTATTTTCTTCTTGGTATACCCAAACTGCCTCTTGTTTAAACTACCTAAGTGAGCCAGAAATAGAGAAAGCCTCAAAAGAATCATACTTTTCCCAAATAATTTAGCTGGGTGTCCTCAGAATGCTCAAGAACATTAAAGAAATATCAAATATAAAGCAAGGTAAATTTTAAGTTTCGGGCAATTGAACCCTCAAATTATCTTAAGGAAAGCATGACCACAATTAAGAAATCAGTGGATCAATCAATCAATCAGACCATAATGAGGAAATCAATGAATCAGTCAATCAATGTATATAGACCCAAAAACAGCAGATGACAGAATGAACCATAAGTGGTAGTTATTAGAAATCTGTCCACCACTGAGTGTAGTCGGCTCTTCCAGCATGCCAGAAAATCTTTGGACTTGAGTCTCAGTGCCACTACTAAGGAAGAAATATTTAAAAAAAAATATGTCATGTGTTTTAAGAAGTAGGGATTTCAAAAAAGGCCCTGTGAGCCCAACCCAGCCTGAAGCTTGCTTTTAAATTTCTTTAATGTCTTTATTTTACCTCTCCCCTTTTATTTTTGAGATTATAATATATAATTTCTCTTCTCACTTCCAAACCCTCTCATATTCTCTTCATTGTTCTCTTTTACAATCATGGACTCTCTTTTAATTGTGGCTGCATGCCTATATGTATAAAATATACTATACGTATATGTAAATTCCCAGACAGAATCTGCTCAGTCTGAATAATGCCATTCAAATGTACATGCTCAGGCTGATCATTTGGTATTAGAGCCTGCTTATATGTTGCTGTTTTTTGTTCTTCAGATTATTTTTATTTAAAAAGTTTTTCCCATATCTACCACTGCCCCTCTCCACCTCCCAGTCCTCCCTCAATCTCCCCCCACCCCATCTTCACATCCATTCCCCAAGGTGGGCAAGAAATACAAAGGAGAGTCAGTTCAGTCTGGTATATCCAATTGAGGTAGGTCTGAAACCTTTGCCCCAGTATCAAGGCTGAGTTAGGTGTTCCTCTGTAGGGAGTGGGCTCTAAGATGTCAGTTCATGCACAGGAATAAACTCTGGTCCTACTGTAAGAGGTGGAGCCTGCTTTTGTATGATTTGAGTACCAAGAACAATTGTTTCCTCTTCTCTTTCTTCTCTTCTTTCTTCTCTTCCTTTTATTCCTTTTTTCCCCTACTCCACATTCTCTTTCTTCTACATTTAAAAAAAAGTCATGAGAAAAAATATGATAGAAAACATTTATATGTAAGTTGAGCTTGGAGGGATGGGGTGAGCAGTAAATATGGCTAAGGAAGAGAAGGCAGTGGTCTTTTTTTTTTTTTTTTTTTTTTTTTTTTTTTTTTTTTTTTTTTTTTTTTTTTTTTTTTTTTTTTTTTTTTTTTTTTTTTTTTTTTTTTTTTTTTTTTT